>BMAO01001102.1:0-17323 GCA_019973975.1 Trichonephila clavata | reverse complement strand
ACTTATACAATGTCATCGATCAGGGTGGCTCTAGGGCCGGACAAACCGGACTTATGTCTGGGGCGGCAAATTTTAGGGCGGCATTTGGACCAAATTTTAAAAACACTTTTTTTTTGTTATGGAAAATTTGGAAGAAGTTAAAGGAAGAAATTAAAGTACACTATCTAGGGAAATATTCAGAACGAGATAATTTCTCTTTATATGAGAATATTAAATTATACATTGTTCATAAAATTAAATAAGCTAAATATTATTCGATAATTTTAGATTGCGCCCTTGATGCCAGAAAGATCGAACAAATGACATTTATGGTAAGGTATACATGTATTGAGAAATCTAATTCTAACGAAGTTATCGTTAAAACTAATGCGAGCTTTTTTGGTTTCCTTCCAGTTGAGAGATTAACTGGAAGAGAACTTTCAAATTTAATAGTTGAGAAACTTAAAAAATACGCAATAGTGACTTTAATCCTGAAAGGAATGAATCGGTTATGACTGGAAATAACTTTCTATCGAATAATTATATCTTTAATGAAAATTTTATTTAATTAACACAAAGAGTAATGCAGTTTTTTTATCAAAAATATTTATTATTGTTCAATTTGGGGAAGAGCGGAAACAATAGATTTATGAAAACTAAAGTATGACACATATACTTGTGATTTCAAAGTATTTAAAAATCGTTGAAAAACGGCGTCAATAACAGTACCACTGTTAGTTGTCCAAACATTTCGATTAGCGTTCATTTCGAGCTTGAGTTGATCTTTTAGAAAAGCTATCAGTGGCTCAGCTTCTGGCAAACTGAAGTTAACGTTAAAATCACCACTCAAAATCATGTGAAGCGAGTGATAGTTTTTAATACGCTTTTATAAGTTTCACTTGCATTTAACGGAATCTTGGAACTCGATTTTTACCCACTTTAAAAGGTCAAATTAATTCGAAATTTCGCGCACTTGTCAAGGACCGATGACAATACAATAATTTCATAATTTTGTTCCATTGTCCTTTTCAGAATCGTCAGGAATAAGGATAATCAGATTTGGCGACAAATCCATAAACCACTTCTAGATTTGGCAACTTATTGCATGTACCATTTTTAAATTTGGGGACTAATCCCGTATACCATTTTGAGGTTTGGCAAATAATTTCAACACCATTTTCAGATTTGGCGACTAAAAGAATAAGGTGCAAACCTAAAGCGAGTGTTTTAAATTTAAAGCTAATTTTATGCAAGTATAAAATACACTTGCGTTAAAAGAAATAAAACAAATAAAAAAAAGTGTTTTGTATCTGAGAAAATGGAGGGTGAGTGTGTTAGCAATAACCTACCATAGAATAAACATTTTTATGAAAATGAAAATTAAAAAAAATGTCTTGTGCATGTGAAAAAAATAATTTACGTTATAACCACTAAATATTTCTTATTTGTATAAAGCAATATGTTAAGAAGTGATGAAACGAATGAACATTATAGCAATACGTTTAAAAGTTGAAAAAACGATTGACATTTAATATTACCATGTTTTTATTAACTCGCTTTCTTTAATGTCTGTCCGCATGGAATTTTGTAATTGATTTTAAACTGCGCGACTTTCCGATAAGCTAGAGACTTGAAATTTGGACCATAGCTCAGAAGTGGATGACAATGCATGAAAATATGAAAGAAAAAAGAAAAGGAGGAATTTAATAATTTTTAGTCCATTATAAAAACATAGTACATTAAATTTTTTTTTTAATTCGAACTTTTTCTTCTTAACACTTTTATTTGTTTGACCTGTTCTACAGAGACGGAATCTAATATAACGATACGGGACACTCATCTGAGGCCCCGTAAACGGAGAGAATAAATACACTTCAGACCCGTTAATTAATATGCATTGTAGAGCAAGACTAATTAATTCCACAGCCACGTAATTCCAGCTTCAAATATCAAACACAAGGATAAATTCAACTATGAATAGTTGATAGTTTAAAAAACTAAAAAACACGCTTTTATTGTAGTTTGAACTAAAAAATGAAAAATAAATTATAGTTTTAAAAAAAACTAAAAAACACGCTTTTATACTGAATGGAACTACAAAATTAAGAAAATAATTCTTAAAAGAAGAATAAAATATTATTAACCAGAAAATTAATGTCATTGGGGTAAAAGCGTGGGGTGTTCTATAAATATGTATCAATTGTTATAATATCTATAACTTCTATTCAGAGTTAGGGTAAAAATGTAGTAAAAAGCACCCCACGCTTTTACCCCAATGATATTAATTTTCTCGTTAGTCATTTTCTTCTTATTTTAAGAATTATTTTCTTACTTTTTAGTTCGATTCAGTATAAAAGCGTGTTTTTTAGTTTTTTTTAAAACTAATTTATTTTTAAAAAGAGCGGAACCACCTTCGGTATACGGTAAAAGTACAAAGGGCAGGAAATCTTTAATTTTTTTAACTGTTTGATTCGGAGAAATGTATGCGACCACCAAAATGACAAGATTTGCTGGTATGTGCAGTAGGCGAGCGTCTTAATTGCTACTACAGTTGGACCCTCAGACGAGGGTAGCGAAGAGACACCGTCAAGCAAATGCTTAAAAATTAGAAATATTAGAGAAAATCAAAAATACCCGTTTACTTATTTAGTTTTTTAATCAAGAAATCTTTTTTAATCACAATTAAAAATATTATATTGACAGCGACAGGAATTAACCTCAAAGTATAAAAATGATAATCACTTAAATATTTATTCAAATAATTCCATATTACTAACTCCTATTTTTTAAAGAATGATGAGCTTTGTCAGACGCTTAACAAGAAATATAATTTTTAATATATATAGTTTACACATATATAAATATATCCTCAGAGAGAGAGATTTCACACACAACAAGCCCTGAGACTTTGACATTTGAGCGTAATAATCACAAGTTTATTCTTGATGAAGTTCTAATAAGACTTGCTGGTGTGTGCGGGAGGCGGGCGTCTTAATGGCTAGTAGAGATGGGCCCTGAGACGAGGCTAGCGAAGAGACGCACCCAAGGCGCTGAATTGGTCAAATGAAACAGCGCGCGCTTCCCCCGACTTCCTGTTACGCATTTCCGTCCCTTTTCACGAAATCACTCCTACAAATATCCAGCAACCGAGAGTAAAGATGTTACACATCAAAAAATTAGGACTAAATTTGCTAGATATACGGGGGAAGGCCTACAATAACGGAGTGAATATGAAAGGCGACAAATCAGGGGCTTAATTTAAAATAAGAACGTTAAATCTACGAACAATCTATGTGCCATGTAGTAACCACTCTTTAAATTTGGTCGTTAATGACATGGCAAAAGCATCCTTAGAAGCCTGTACTTTTTTTAATATAGTTCAAAAAAAATTTTTTTTCCGTCAACTTTTTGTTGGGTTATATTATTAAAATGTACAAAGGGCATAAAACTTTAAAGCCACTTAGTGGAAAAAGCTGGGAAAGCTGAATAGAGGCTATTAAACCCTTAGGTTATCGATTGGGAGGTTTTTATGATGCTTAGTTTTTATAATCATGCTGAAATTGACAACTCTATAAGAGATGAGACCTCTAGATTATTAAATCCTACTTCACAATTCAAGTTCCTATGGCCATCATTATTTGCTATAAGATCTTTAATTGCATTAAAATCCATTAAGCAAGTTATTTCAAACAAAATATTACGATCTATCATCTACTATGGAACTCTCAAGAAATTGTAAAGATTTTTTTTACAATGTGTTTTGATAAAATTCACTGTGAAGCAAAAGAACTGGCTGTCGAGATTGATATATCTGCTAACTTTGAGGTGACTCAGCCACGTCACAGAGTTCGATGGAAAAACGTGAATTTTAATTATGAGCACAAAATTATCCGATGGAATATCCTAAATTAAAATTCAAGATAAGAGTTTTATTTTTTTTACATTGGACGAAGCAGTTAATGCCTTGAAATGCAGATTTAATTTAATGAGCACTGATAGTAATTGTTTTCAATTTTTGTACAATATATATGATTTAAGAGGTACCCTAAAACTTTAATTAATTAAAAACTGTAAAAATTTAAAAATTATGTTGACCGATGGAGAATCATTGGATGTAAACGCGCTTGATAGAGCAGATGAGATAATGTGAGTTCCAACTTTAGAAGGCAAAAAAAAAAAAAAAAAAAAAAATTTGTGTGTGTGAAGTTTTAAAATTTATTTCTGTTATAGAATTTGCTCCAAATCTTACTATTTGCATTTATTTTACTTTCTTTGCTAATAAGTTTGGCAAGTGTAGATATTAGTTTCTCAAAATTAAAATTAATCAAAAATTTCTTACAGTTCACAAATTCTAAAGATAGATTAAATGGCTTAGCTACATAGGCTATCGAACATGAAATAGCTGAACAAATTGATCAGAAAGTTTTTAGAATTAAAAGTCAGAAAAAAAACCCAGTGGTAATTTTTTATATGTTTTAGTTTTCAATATGTACTGTTAGCTCCCTTTTTCTTTTCAAGGAAGATTGAAGTTTTATAGGTGTGCATTTATGAACAATTTTTATCTTTTTCAATAATAGTTTGTTTTTTTTACTTTGGAAAGGGGCGGCAAAATTGCTTGAGCCAGCCCTGCTTCGATCAACTTGGTCAATGTCCCTCCCCTCTTTATAGTTTCTTTAGCAATGATGACCTGCTTTAGGGAGGGCTTACACACTAAAATATTAATCCCCATATTAATCGTATGCCATTTTTTTGATGATATGGGGTTGATATTTGGGGGATCGATAGTACTACGTTTGGTAAGGAAGTACAAGAAATCGCCCCTCCCTCCTGTGACCCCTGGACATCATTTTGCCAATAGCTCGATACCTGAGCCTCTCAATCCGCTCAAAACTCGCTCATTATCTATCCCTCTGCCTCCATTGTAAATTCTCACCTAATTTCTTGCTCATAGGGTTATTCCTTGTATATCTACGTTTTAAACGTTTTTGAATCTGTAATATCTTGAAAAGTATTTAAGTCTCTGCTTTGAGATTTGAACCACAGTTTCCCTTCGGCGAGACTAATCCATTTATCTACTTAGCTCTCTTTTGGTAGGCTTAGGGGTCTCCAGAACTCAAATATAATGCTCCCATGTTATTTACATGGGAGTAATAATACAAAATTTTCAAACGCCAGAATAAATACAAAGATTTAAAATAATTTTAAATAATATAAAATTTTCAAACACCAAAATAAATGAGAGTATTTAAAATAATTTTTTGTTAATTATTTTTTATCTGAATAATAGTAATATATTTATTTAGTACTCACTATTGTGCTGCCCAATGATTCTTCAATTAAACGATTCAAATAATAACCAAACAAAAACACTATTTTAACAATACGCAGAATATACAAATCGAACTTTTCACTAAATCCATTCAATTTTACTTATAAGATATATACAGCACTATACGTCAGCTGTATAGCTACAGATATACTGTTATCAGCATGTCGGTGACGCGAACGAACAAGATTTCACCCATCCAAAAAGTGTCTAAAGCGAACAGCACACTGCGCATGCGCCAGTCAGAGCATGTCGGCGACGCGAACCCATACGATTTTCCCGTACCAAAAAGTGCCCAACGCCGCTAAAGAAGTTTTCACTTCAAAAATTGTTGTATGCGTCTCAGAGATTTTCAAGGTGAAATATAAACGGCAACCATTTATATGTATTGCCCATTCTCGGAATCGTAACGACCAGCACATATTTCGCCTATATCATAAACATTACCACCAATGCTTCAAGTGAATTTAGTATGTCGTTTGAAGGCATCACCAGGATCAAGGATCTAAACAAATATGAAAAAATAATATTATTTTTTTTAAATAACTCTTTTTCCATGACAATATTTTTTCGTAAATTTCTAATAATAAAATTGAATTATATAAAATTATAGACAATCATTTTGCAAAAAATAGCAAAGCACATATTTTATTTTTGAGAATTTAAATTAATAAATAATTATTTCGAAACATTAAATTTTTAAATAAAATAAATTATTTAATGAATTTAAAGTCGGAGCCGTTTTTATCATTTTAAACTAAAGATTTTAATCATATAAGGTAATAAACTATAATTTTGCATTAATAACCATATTTTAAACTTCAACGCATTAATCTTGAATTATTTTTAGATTTTATAAAGTTTTTAATTTCAAAATACACGATAAAAATATGATTGAACAACTAGAAGTCTGTTTTACCACGGTAGTAAGAAAATGTCTAAGCCACTGTGAAATACTAATGCGGATTGCTTGATGCATTGCAGATGTTAAATATTAGAAAAAAAATGGTGCGTGGAATGCCACGCGATAGAAGTGAAACTTCTTGGTACATTCGCTTCTCCAGGAGCAATACGAAGATATTTCTCTTCATTCCATAACAACGTCTGTTGCTCTTCAATAGTTATATTTTCACTGAACTTGAGACGCACTCTGTTTGAAATTGAAGAAACTATCATCGATTTTAACATCATACATTCTGTACAGTGGAGTAGCTACTAAATATTGCAACCATGTTTTGATATTTCTTTTAGTAAACAAACAAATCAGACAACTAGTTCTGTGAATTTTCCTCCGTTTGATGTGAACATTGACACAGTAATCATCATTAACATTCCGTGCCAGTCGTTTGACCATTGTATTGACGGATGCTGGAACATTGATTATTTGCCCTAATATTCCAAACTGACCGTGTACATGTCTCAATCGCCTAATTTGCATGAAAGATATTCGTGGAGAAATGAGACTTTCTGATACCATAGTCAAAGTAGGAAGATGTGGTGGAATTTCTGGGTATACAAAACCATTATATTTTGATAAATTTGGTATACTTTTCCTATTTAAAATTTGTCGGCAACTGTAGCCCGCTTTAACGTCTTCTAAATTAATACCCGATAAAATATTTTGTAAAATATTTTTATGCTCAGCAACAGGTGTTTTTAAATCATCTCTAAACCATAATCTTTCACAAATCGAACACCCGAAAGGATTATCAACGAATCGCTTTTGGAAATCTTTGTGAGTATTTTTACGGGAATCATAGTCTTTGTAACGTAAGATAGAATTTATTATCGATTCACATGCATCTGTTCCAACACATACTAGACTTGTTGAGGGTTCTGTACTTGTTGACTGCACAGGGTGGTTCACAAAGTCCGTATTAATCAGTGCTGGCATTAGATGAGTCTCAATAGCATTCCCATCATCAGTCATTAAACTCGACATTAAGAGAATATTTTACAATGTTTTTTCCCTGCTCGATATTCTCTCATGTACTCTGATTGAGATTTGGCAGTAGCGCTTGATGAATTTTCACTATTTTTCTGTTTTTTTATCACTTCTTCGACTGGACTCTTTCTGCTAGTTTTTCTTTTCTTTTTCTTTCACGAAACTTTTTTCCTCTTTGTGCATTTGATTTAGGCATTCTGATTAGAATGAATAATAATTCAACGCAAATGAAAATTAAAAAAAAACAAATTAGCTGCCGAAAACATCACCATGAGGCTAACAATCTAAGGAAATATTTTAAGAAGGCACGCTTTTGTTGCAAGAGCTATTTTGTCTACACCGTAACGCAAACATTGCAACACATATAACCGTTGACAAATGTCCCCTGGTCTGGTGAGAAGGGGGGGGGAGTCGACCAATCGGAAAGCAATCATCCAACTTTTTCACGGATATGACGCAAGTCACAGGGTGTCCCCCCATCGAACAAAACGAATCGAAAACCCAACCACGTGAAGAACGAATGTAGAAAAGTTGTAGTTTCTTCGTTTCTCTTAAACGAATTCCCCACCCCACACACACACCAACTCCTGACCGCTGATGCTATTTTTAGCAAAGGCGAACTCCTCTTTTTTTCAATCTGTTTACTCCCTCTCATAGGTTCACTAGCTAACTGAAGAAGAAGCCTAGATGCCTCTAGGCTGGTTCTGAGGAAAATGATATATTCCAGACCCGACTATCTTCCTCCTGCTCGACGATTTGGGGGAGATGGCGGGGGAAAACTAGTTCCGTTCGTTTTCTCCCTGTTACGCAAAACTGGGCAAATTTTCCATTCACTCGTGAGCATAGAAGTTTAACTTCAATGAATAATACAAAATTTTGAAATGCCAGAATAAATACGAAGATTAAAAATATTTTTAAGTAACATAAAATTTTCAAACGCCAAAATAAATTCGAGTATTTAAAATAATTTTCTGTTATTTATTTTAAAAATATTAGAATTTTTATTTAGTTCTCACTATTGTACTGCACAATGATTCTTCAATTAAGCGATTCAAGTAATAATCAAACAAAAACACTATTTCAACAATGCACATTATATGTACATTGAACATTTCATTAAATCCATTCAATTTCATTTATAAGATATACACAGCTTTATACGTCAGCTGTATAGCTACAGATATACTGCTATACGCATGTCGGTGACTCGAACGCACGAGATTTCCCCCATTTGAAAAGTGTCTAATTCGCACAGCACACTGCGCGTGCGCCAGTAAGGAGCATGTCGGTGACGCGAACCCATAAGGTTTTCCCCTACCAAAATATACCCAACGAGGCTAAAGCAGTTTCACTTCAAAATTTGTAAAAGGCGGAAATACTATCGAGTACGAAAAAGGAATGCCTTGCCATACGCAATTGGTGAAAGAAATGTTTTTCTGATTCCCTGTTAAAAGTTTTTGAAAACCATCAATCTGCATGAGGTCTCTCGGCATTATTACACTTATAGTTTCAGCATAACATTAATTTAAACAATTTGAATCTAGAGTGAGAAGACGTAATGCACGCCAAAGTAAGAATAATGGTATCAGGATCGACATATATAAAACATTTAAAAGAAAATTAACTTATTTACTCAAATTTAAGCCTCACTATTTTTTCCGTGTTAATGCAACTGAAACTCGGTTGCGGCATAGAAAAATAAATACTTGTTGGATTTGGAAAATAGGGTTTCCACCCTTTTCAAAAGAAAAAATGTATTTGACAATTTTGCCCATTTCCATCAATGTCTTATCCCACTTCAGCTTATCTTCAGTATTCAGTTTATCCTAAATATCGTTGGCTGCTGGTATATAGGAAATATTTTTATATATGCTTTCATTTAATCCCCTAAACATGAAAAATATCAGTACTAGCAGCAAGACGAGAGAGTTCACTGTGAAAGTATGAAAAGGAAGGCAATTTTATATGGAGAAAAAAGCGGAATCAGAGCAGCCGCCACTGGAAATTTACACGTATGAAACAAATATACGTTGATGGCTTTAACAAAATGATAAAATCTTGGCTTATAAAGGTTCAACAGTCATCAACCAATTCTCTTACATTCCTCTCTAATACATTCTTTTTTAATAAATATTGCATAACAAATGCATTGGACGGCACGGAAGATGGCATGATAGTGGTTAAAATCATATATTTTTGGAATATCTCAAAAACATTTTTTAATGACTTTATACGGCTCGTCAAAACACATTTATTAGAGTGAGAAATTCTTCAAAGGTTCTACAATTGTTCTGAAAAAGGGTCCACAGTTCAATAGTCTCTTTCACTGTAAAGTCCTTATCCGCTCGTCTAAGATATACTTATTAACATGAGAAATTCTAGAAATATTGCCTAGTAATATTTATCTGAAAATGGGCCGCAGTTCAATAGTCTCTATCATTTTCAGAAAACGTCTTTACTCCGTAATTCCACGCTGAGTTCATTTTTCGCTAGCTCTAACTCCACCGCCCAGTCGCTGGTTCAAAGCCTCTTGCAGTTCTCCCCGATAATTCCTCTCACTGTACTTTTTAAAGTCCAGGTTTCTCGTGGTCCCCTTATCCAAGCTTTTCTTTCATCCTTTGTCCGTCGGCCCCTCATAGCGTGGGGTATATTTTCCGGCGCATTATGGGGTTCTCCTCTCCAGACACACTGTCCTCTGAGATGAGTGGGAAACGGAAGTCCACTCAGGCCGGAGGATATTTCAGCCCTTGAACTCTAAGGGATGGCCCTGGAAACAGAGGTCAGAATTCTAGACCACCCATTTGGGCAACTTTTCCCCAGCAGTTAGGGAAACGGAGCGGACATTTTCTCCATTTGTTTGTGTACTTTCTCAGCAATTAGAGACAGGAGAACGGGTACATCACAACTTTTAGAAATTTGTGAAGCTTATAGTCTTGGATTTATTTTCACAGAGCGTATTGCAAAGCAAGATTCTAGAGGCGACAGTGCAGACGGTTGGTCGGATCTTGGCTTTGAGCGAAAAATTTAAGTTTATTTGTAGTTTGTGAACGCTTTTTGAATCAACGCTTATGATGATCTTTCTTTCAGTAATAGATTGATCTCTTTTCTATTACCCGACATGATATACACAAGCATTCGAACATGAGATCCTAAATAAATCGTTAAAGAAGCTTGTAATTATTTAAAAGATACAATTTAGTGCAATTATTTCACAATAAAAGGTCGTTAAAAAATCTATTTTGTAAGTGTACGCAAACCTTTGGCGGGAACGATTGGTGATTATTTGGGAGTTCTAGTTTTTTCATGTAAAAGTGAATTTGGTTCTTGTTGCTGTTAAAATAATGAAAATGTAGAGTATCCCTGAAAGGATTGTTGATTTTTGCAGTCATGTTTTTTTACTTTTTGATGCCGAAAATTCTAAAATTGCTTTCAATTGAATATATTACATTTTCCCAATTGTTATGTGCTCTATTTAGATATTCCTTGGTAAAAGCCATTTCTCTTGGCTCTGTTCACTCGAGAAATGAAAGGCTTCATCAGTGCAACTCGGCCATGATAGTCATCCCTTTTTACTTCCCTTCGAATAGTGGCCAAAGTCACATATTAGCACGCTTTTAAAAGTTTCACTTGCATGTAACGGAATCTTGGAACTCGATTTTTACCCACTTTAAAAGGTCAGATCAATTCGAAATTTTGCACACTTGTCAAGGACCAATGACAATACAATATTTTCATAATTTTGTTCCATTGTCCTTTTCAGGATCGTCAGGAATAAGGATAATCAGATTTGGCGGCAATTCTATATACCACATCCAGACTTGGCGACTTATTGCATACACGATTTTCAAATTTGGCGACAAATTTCATATACCATTTTCAGATTTGGCGACTAATTTCATACACCATTTCCAGATTTGGCGACCAATTTCAGATTTAGCGACTAAAAGAATAAGGTGTAACCCTAAAGCGAGTGTTTTGAATGTAAAATTAATTATATGCAAATATAAATACTCTTGCGTTTAAGGTAACAGAACACCTTCGAAGAAAATTTTTTGAATTAACCTGAATTTTGCCTGTTAATGCATATTTTATGACCTTATGGGTCTTTAAAATCAGAAAAACACCCAAGTAAAGTCTTATTAGTGCACATTTTTTCTGTAAAAGGGGTATTTTATGAAAAAATAAGCAAAAAATAAGACTTTACGCAAAACATGATAACTGAAAATAAAATAAATATATTGACATTTTGTAAATTGAATAATATAGCATACAACCTTATCTAGGGAATAGACACTTATTTTGGTAATATAACCATTACGTGAGAAGCTATTGTGTTTCGAGCTTCTTAACGTTGAAATTTTCTTTAAAAGCTATTGTAATTTTCACTTTATTGCTGTATAAAAAAATGTCTACTCAACATAAAATCTTAAGAGAGGTCTATTCCCTGTATTAGTATTTAAAAAACATATATATAAATTTTTATTTCATCCAAGCATAACTTTTTGAGATATTGTGTTTTGCGGTAAGAAAAAATGTAAAAAAACTCATTTTGAGAAACGACAAAATAACATTAAACTAATCTGATTACAAAAAAACACTTACTTTCTTATTAAATTGCACCATATTTATAATTCTCTCCATCTTTAACTTCTAAAACAATATTTTTTTTCTTTTTAAGGGCTCTTAAAATTTTCCTATGTTTCTTTGTTTTGGGGTCTGCGTTATGAATCGATTCACGGATTCTGCATTTATCTAAATGTTTATATCCCCGTAAGGTAAACACCCCAGGATTTTCAATATTCATCTTATTAAAAACTTTGAGGCACCCATTTAATCCCTCATTGAAATGTATACAGCATCATACGACCCAAATTTAATTGTTTGAGCGAAACAAATACTTCTTTCGGAACTTTTTGCCAGACACTTTTTCCGTTAAAACACTCATTTGCATTTTGCGTGCGTCCATGTAAGCACTTACTTAATGTTCGCATAGTTCTAAATATACTGGTTTAATTTTATTTAAAACATCATTTGATAAACCAGCATATTTTGTGGAACATTTTGTTCCATTTGCCACCCCCGCTGAAAATAACACCAGCTGTCTTTCCTATTGGGCACTGACCATGCATCGGTTTCTTATCACTTGATGCACAGTGATATAACGCAGCAATTACATTTTGCTGCATGGCATTTAAGTTACCGACATTACTGCGTACAGCAATTCCGTAGTAATTTTGAAGTCGGTCGATCAAATTATCAGTTAATTTGCCTTTACCAGGCAGTCTTTAGTTTTTTAGCTTTCTTAGACGCGAGACCACTCTCTTTTGTACATGGCCAATGCACTCAAACTTTGTCACACTGTTCATTCATAAGTGTCTTTCACACTCATGAAAGTTTTTGAGTCACCATCACCATAATATTGCGTGTATTGAAGTCTGCGGTTTTTTTCTGAACGAAGAAATATTCGTGAAGCCCCACAATTTCCATTTTTGACGAAGATTACGTGAAGTTACACTGACATATGTGGTAGGCTTTTGACGACTCATATTCAGAGTTTCTTGGCATAGTCTGAAGTCTCTTACATGTAGGACAGTAGGACGACATATAACTTCTACGTCTAACACCTTACCAGTATCAACTGATATTGCAGCAACACAACCATTCATAGACGTATAGCCTCTACGCTGCCATGTGCCATCCACAGATATGCCACATTTTACAAAATCAGATGAAAATTTTTGTTTTATATCCGCAATTTCAGTAGCAGCTTTTTTCATGGATTCCTCAGCTACTTCCTGAACCACTTTTAAAAGCTTTGCTTCCTGGTTTTTGAAAGCAGTTTTTGTCAGTCGAGGCAAATTTAATGTTGAGCATAATTTAAATGCACCAGCAAAACCCTTGCCTATCTGCCGCATACCATATACTAGCCTGGTATTTATGACTGGTGCATTTACAACTTTTTTTGATGAAGCAAATGCAAAGAAAAAGTCACAGCATTTACATTTTAGTGTAAAATGAGAGCATAATCCATACATGGAATCCTCAAAAAGCTCTACTTTTTCAGCAAAACATTTTGGGCAGCAAAGTTGAGAAAATGCATCCACAATAAGCTCAAGATCAATGATTCTGTTACCAAACAGAGGACCAGGCATTTCTTCTGCAGTTGACATACTCTCATTTCCCAATTTTGAAGAACTAGCAGTGCATTCAGGAACAGGTGTTGAATTGCTGTTATTTTCGGAAATTTTTGTGTATTTATTTCCAAAAAATTGTCTCTTACGCTTTCTAGCAATACTTTAAACCATTTTCAAGCAAAAATAAAACAGAATAGAATTATTTTTTAACTTTCTACGCTGTCGATTCTTTCAGTATGAAAATCAAACATATATGTAAACAAAGTCACTAAACAACAAATTTGATGCCAGATTTCATACATAAAAAAGGAAAAATGTATTTCTAAATACATTTATATTTATTCTCAAATATTCTATTTTAATTTCTGACAAAATATTTGTATATTAATTTTCATATTTCATGTCATATACCATGAAAGAGAAACGTAAACAAACAATTTGGGCCACTTCCGGTTAGCAGAAAGGCATTTCCGGTCAGAGAAATTCATGATCAAGTAATATTAAAAAAGCTGTAACTTGGCTTCTAATTAAGCTAGAAACAAAATTTTTACAGATTTAGAAAGATAAAAGATTGAATTTTAATATTTGATCAAAAACGAAAAAATCGATACTTTGACCGAAAATTGAGTTTTAAAGGTGTTCTGTCACCTTAAACCATGGATACGACAGCAAAACTTCCCAATTAAACGGCTGAACTATTTTACAAGGATTCTGATGATGGTCTCAAGAAAAGAACTGAATTTTTTAAAGAAAGTGCAACTGTAGACATGATTGGTTGCATACATTCAGATTTATTTCATCAAGATCGTCTTTTACTCAATTTAGTGGATTTAAAAATAAAATTAATACGAAGCAAACCCGAATTTTGTTTGCAAGGATCTGTAGGATTTAAAGTTGTTTTGGATCATGTTTCTTTATTCATACGAAAAGTTCGCGTGAATCCTGGAGTTATTCTTGGTCATGCGAAAGCACTGGAAAAAACAAGTGCAAAATATCCCATTAACCGAGTTCTGTGCAAAGTGTATTCGATTCCTAAAGGAAGCATGTCTTTTATTCAAGATAACATATTTTCAGGCCAAATGCCGAAAAAAGTTTTTGTAGGATGTGTTGATAATGAAGCTTTTCACAGCGCATTTTCAAAATCTCCCTATGAGTTTAAACATTTTAGTTTAAATTTTGTTGGAGTGTATGTGGATGGACAACCGGTGCCTCACAATCCATTAGAACTCGATTTTTCTAAAGATCAATACATACGTGCCTATCAAACTCTATTCGTTGGGACAGATCGAATGGGTCAAGACAGAGGTATATTTATTTCTAGAAAAGAATATAAAGATTCAAATACATTATTTGGATTTAACCTCTCACCAGATTTATGTTCCTCAGGAGAACATTTAAGTTTGATAAAACATAGCAATTTGCGATTAGAACTAAAATTCAGCAAATCTTTAGAACAAACCGTATGTGTTATCGTTTTCGCCGAGTTTGAAAATTTAATCGAAATAAACAAATCGAGAAATATCTTGTATGATTTCGGAAATTAAAGAATGGATGGAATGCAACTGTTTACAGTCTTATCTCAAGAGAAGGCCACGTCCCCTATTTCCAAGGTGTTTATTCTAGAGATACAATCCCTCCTCTGCAAGAAAACATGTGTGCTATTGTAAATTCTGATGACTCATCGCAGCCTGGAACCCACTGGTTAGCATTATTTGTGAATGATAAAAGAGAATTAGAATTTTATGACTCGTTTGGACAACCTCCTGCATTCTATAACATTAGTACTACTACCTATTTAGATGTATTATGGAATTCCAAAGTGTTTCAATCACCAACATCCAATGTTTGTGGACAATACTGTATTTACTTTTTATTCAAACGCAGCCAAGGCTATTCTATGCATTATATTTTAAATCAATTGTATATAAATGATTTTATTATGTATCAATTTGTAAAGAAGCGATATGGTGTAAGATTTGTGTTTAGAAAATAAAAAATAAAAATAAAATGGAATGAAACTAAATATTTGTGTCTTTTATTTTTTTCTATTATATTCTTTTATTTTTCCCTAAAAAAATTACTATTTTTTTTCTATGATAAATTTTTTTTTCTCAAAAAAAAAAATTAATATATTTTATAATAATTTTCCCCTTAAAAAATTAATATTTTTTTCTATGATAAATATTTTGTTCCCTAAAAAATTAATATTTTTTTTTCTATGATAAATTTCTTTTTCTCAAAAAATTAATATAATTTTATTTAATTATCATCTATTTGAAACTTTTAAATTTTATTAAATAAGTATATTTTCACCTGCAAAAGAAAACTGTTCAAATCATAAAGAGACATTTTTTTAAATCAAATGATTATCATTTATTTCAAAGTTTCAACCATGCATTTCTGCGAGCATACATTATTGGTTTTTTGATAATTTTGTTATTCTTATACAATTTTTTATTTACATCTAGATGTTTCGGTAAATTTACATCATTCAAAGCACTTAAAAATACATATCTTCCTTCAGGTGCCGATTTTCGGTTCCGTAGAAAATCATTTACGAGGAATACAATATTACTTCCTGGAATAACAGTATTTTTGTAAATAATTTCACCATCAGAATTCCAACTGAAAGATTCTTGAAGCTTTAAAAACTGGAAAATATCTTTTGCTTTTTCTTTATACCTAGGTGGAACAATTCTAAAAATTTTATCCTCTAACACTCCTTTTTCTGTCTTCACATTCTGCCCTTTCTCTGTCTTCACTATTGAACCTTTTAGATTTTCGTTTAATGATTCCATTTCTTGATTTTCCGATACAGATGTTTCAGTTGGAATTGATTCGGACTCTTTTCGATTTTCAACAGAAAAATGTGTATATTTTTGTAAAACTTGTAGATAGAGTATTGCTTTTCTTCTTCAGTTAATCCTTATTATGGAGAATGTTTTCATACGTTGATCAAAGTTCCGATAAGTGTTCCGCTACTTGAGCTCTTTCTTCGGGTACCAGTACAAATTTTTTGCTAAATTCCATTTTGAATTAAAGAGCTGATAACGGAAATAGCTGCTGGTAATAAAATAGATAGGAATCCTTCTCCTTTTTTGAATTAAAAATTTTCTTTTCTCGTAAAGAGGTGTTTTTTTGTTAGAAAGCTTTCTTAAGCTTTCTTTATAGGGAGATAAGCGATTTTTTTAATTTTAGTCAACGATATGTTACCACATAAAACATTCAGCACGCACTCACACAAAGTTTTATTTCTTTCTTTGAACACTTTTTCAAAATAGATTTTGAGTTTTTTGTTTTAGAAATTAATTTTAAGAGCTCTAAAGTTTTTCAGAACACACTGGCATCTTGCGAACTAATGAATATTCATCTAACAATTTGAATCTATTTATTTGTTTCAAAGTAATGGGTTATCGAGGTTGATATACATAAAAAACATCTCCAGGAAACATACCTGTGCGCACACGCAAGGATTCATCAGTTTCAGGTTTTAAATCAATAAGTAAGTATCCGTACGGCTTTGATGTGGTATCTGTGTAACATTCTTGAAAAAATTTCACTTTACGAGGATATAATTGGCGCCCTAAATGTGTAATTTGGGATTGATCTCTTCGATTCTTAAATAATACAAGATAATGAGCGTTTAAGGAAATTTCTCTAATTTCTTTCCCTTTATGAAAAATATTCTGTACCACAAAAATTATACTCAAATTTCTGTGATGTGAATATTTTACAAATAATTTTGTTAATTGGGATCATTCCCTAACTCGCCCATAAGATCATCTATAACAATTAACGCATCCGAATACTGGTGCACATTAGATGGAATACCTTCATGAAAGGAAATATTCGACATTTCTTCATATAACTTTTGATAAACCCCATAACACCAAACATTTTTAGAAAAGGTTTAATCATTTTATTTTCAATTAATTTTTT
>BMAO01001101.1:0-10870 GCA_019973975.1 Trichonephila clavata | reverse complement strand
TTTGCAAATTTTACTGCAATATCCCCTACTTAATGAATGCTTATCTATAGTAAATTCATCGCTCTTAGGTGCAGTTTGAAATTGATAGCATAAAATCCACGAACATCAATCTACGTATTTCACCTCTTATTATTTAAATGTCTTTTTTTAAAAAAATAAATCATACAAAGAAAAACAATTTTCTGACTAATAAATGAATATTTAATTTACCATTTTTCAATCCTTCCTTTTGTCCCCTCAACAAACAGTGATTTTAAAAAAACACCAAAAGAGGACATACTTTAAAAATATTAAACATAATTACAGAGCCAAGGAAAATCCCCAAAACTAAAATATTTTCAAAACTTTTCTTACATTGCCTTTTTTTTAGATTCAGTGGACATCATTTAATTATATTCTTCATCACGCATCGAAAATTAATCTTTTTCGTATCTTATTTAGCTCAATCGATCCACCTTGTTTGATAAACTGGTATTTAGGTCGCTTAATTAAAGATTATATTTATTTTATTGGGTAGTATTTTCGTTAATGCGATTTTGTTCCTTTTTCTCAGAGCAAAGAACCTTCAAAATTTTTAAATGAAATATCAAATGCCATTATTAACTCCTCGGTTTGTTTTTACTCTATTAAAGGAAGAGTTAATTATGGTTTTTAAACCTCAATTTTCCTATCATATATCTGGCGGAACTCAAAATGAAATTTTGATAAGTACAGAAATTAGTTTAAACAAATTTTTTTTCGGGGATTTTTACTTTCAAGGAATCGGAATTATTGAGTTTAATTTACTTTATATATATATTTTTTGTTTCTAAAATTTTATAAGCATAAGGCTCCTGAGAGATATAGTACGCTTCTCTTAAATTTAGTGTTATTATTAATTTTTTTTCGATTATTAAATTATTGTAGACATACTGATTTAATAAAATGTGCTAATTTTAAGCAATTGATATTCGGCGAAGGGCAATACAATTAGCTGATTTATTTTAAACTTAAAAAAACTATAAACTAAGTAATTCGTGAAATAAATTTTTAAAAATGATTTAATTTAATATTTAAAATTAAACTGAATTTTTTATTAATAAAGGCATCGCTCTCCATTAACACTATCAATAGTTTCAGATGTAAAACAAATGTGACGCAAGTTGTGAAAATTATAAAATACATAAAAATAAATGATAGTTTAATAAACTATAAGTCCTTTTTTTATTTCAATTTAAAAAAAAAAACTGGGTAATTGTTTGTATATTTTTTATTATGGTAAGAAATTGCTGACGCATCTTCCTCTTTTTTCACATATAAAGAACATTTTTTGTTTGTTTGTTGTATTTGTATGAACCATGAGCGTTTTCGTTTTAGGTTTGTAACTTAATCTTTTAGTCGCCAAATCTAAAAATGGAATCTGGAATTAGTCACCAAATCTAGAAATAGGAAGTCGTAATTTTGATTATCCTGATCAGGAGAATGGAACAAAATTTTAAAATTATTGTATTGTTATTGGTCCTTGACAAGTGTGCAAAATTTCGAATTATTCTGACCTTTTAAAGTGGGTAAAAGTCGAGTTCAAAGATTCTTTTACATACAGGGGGAGCTAATAAAAGGTGTTACAAATCCGTTTCGCCAGAGCAAATCTCGCCAAGCAGAATTTATTAGTGGCAACACACAACTACACATAAAATAATGTTAGGTCAAGATTTTTTTACTTCCGCAGGTATACCGAAATAGGTTACCAGTAATATTCCGTTTGGTGTCGGTTTTATGGTCTTTGGCGACTTTACCACCTCGCCGGTAAAACGGAAAATTACCAAAATTCTTTCCAATCTGCAGTTATATCGTTTTATATATAATCTGCTCCATCAACTCTTCTTTTCCCTCGAGCTTTGCCACTTAAGTCGTGAGAGGGGAGTTGCGTGAAGAGGGAGGGGCTGGTGATAATTAGATCTGTAGAAGCTCAAAGTCCGCGAGTATGGTGTGGAAATTTGTAGAGTAAGATGCCAGCTCAGGTGTCAACCTAATCACTTGACCGTGCTTAAAAATTACGACATTCGTAGGCTATATGAAATGCGATATTCATAAACAATCAATTAATCAATTACAGCACTCCACATTAAGATTGCGTAATTCTGCTGAATTTAAGCAACAAAAGCCGCTATTCAATTAAAAAAAAAGTTTCAAGTATTAAGAGTTTCAAATTCTTAACTGAATCATTTCTAGATTTCTAAGCTAATTTAATTTTTCTACTTCTATTGGCACAACAGCCCTGGATGGGTCAATGCCTTCTCAAGAAGCCTCGTCCATTCCTATCTCCACTCAGCTACAGTTTTCTAATTAGTTATTCTTAAAACTTTAAAATTGTCCTCCACACAATCAGCTCATTTTAATTTGGGGTTACCCTAGTTCTTGTTCCAAAATATTTGTAATTAAAAATTCTGAACTTCAAGAATGAGGGATTCATATGGCAGATGTGGCCTTTAAGCCTAAAACAACCAATTTTAATGGTTTTAATGACATCTGCTCTTCCTTGAACAGCTTATATATATATAATTCATAACTATGCATTGTCTTTAAAATACATTCTTATTCACAGTATGTGAATAAGATAGCGAGTGTTCCGTCTGTGATTTAGCCGAAGTCCAAGTTTCTGAACCTTAGGTGTAAGTACCTATCTGGTGGTTTTTTATATAGCCTACTTTTTGTACATTTTTTAATGAATTTTGACTTTAACAAAGCTCTTAGATCATGAATACAGCGATTAATAACAAAAAAAGTCTTTTAATTTCAGGACCAATGTCGCTTAGAATGTTCGTTAATTTAACTATTTTATCAAATTCTAATAAATGAAGACCCCACAATAAACAAGAAGGAAAAACACAGAAGCACAGTAAGTAAAAGATATTGCACAGACTTATTCGCAGAAGATACAAGACTCATATTACACCACGAAATTGAATTTGACGCATTAGCGATTATTGTTTTACCCCTTTGTTATTTGGAGAAACTCAGTCATCTCAGACTTAAATATCATGATTGTCTAGACAGTTCGAAATGCGAAGGAATAAAAACTTATTTCAAATCTGGAATTTTTTCAGAAATGGAATAAAAAATAGCTTTAATAGCTATCAGAACACTTCTTTACGTCACAGACAGCTGATATTTTGTATTTCAGGAGCCTTTGCATTCAATGCATTGTACAGAAAGACAGCTTTGATTTTTTAGGAGTTAAATGCCATTGTAATGGATTGAAATCGAATGTAAATCTGAAAAATTTTATGGATTTAGAATAATTGTTTATATATTTACATGTCTCAAGAGTCTTCTTTAATGAATATGGAGAGAAATATTAAATAACATTCGAATAATATTCATCTTCAGATTCATTCGACTGAAAATTAGACATTTTCTTCATTTGTCAATAAAATAGATTTATATGCATATTGAACTTAAATAATATTCTCTCTGCACAAATATATTCACAGACAAAAAAAGAATCTTTTTAAGAATGTCTTACGGAAAAGGAAAAGCTGTTGCTTGAATAAGTATTTAGAAGTACTTCTCTTTTAAGAACGTTACAACAAACTACCGTAAAATTCGGGGTGTATTAAGGGCACTTTTAAATAAAAAAATAAGATCGAAATTTACGGTTGCGCGTTATACGCCGGGTATAAAAACGAGACCTTTTAAAAAAATAGAGATACAGTAGAACGTCGTTTCTCCGAATCAATTGGGACCAGACACCGTTCGGATAACCGAATGCAATCCATGCAGTATATGAAACCAGAGACTATACGAATGTTGAAAATCATCCCATGCGGGAAACGTGCTTGAACAAAAGGCAAAATAGGTGCAAAATGTCATAATTTTACCTTTATTGTGGAAAATAATCACTTATTTTTCGCTGTACCATTGTACAACTTCGTTTTTTCGCTGCAAGGTCTCTGATTCTCTTGAGCAGTAGTAGTTGAGTAGGACAACACTCTGATTTTTCTTCGTACCACTCCATTTGGTGTGGTAGTTAGGAGAGGTGGGTGCCAGCTCAGGTATCGTCTTCGTCACTTGACCATGGTTCAAAATTACGAGGTGCGTAGCCAAAACCCCTCGTGTATATAGCTGAACATTGCGACGTTAATATCACTCACTCATTCACTCACGTAACACTCCACAGCTGTCTCTGACGCAGAACACGCGTCAGCAATTAATAGACCCTAGCTACTTTCGTTGTTGTTGTTTCCCGTCACTTTTGGCCTCACGCGAAACAACTGTTGAGCACATTGCACTGTTCGAAAACGTAACCGGACTTTGGTCCGGATATTTGACGCTCCAGACAATAAAAGTTCGGATAAACGGCGTTATACTACACAAGAATAAAAAAAAAAACTTCTACATATATCGAAATTCCTTAGAAATTTAGAAAATAATAGAAACGACATTCTTTATGAACTTACTATGCAGCTCTAGAAGAGACTATACTATTTTTTTCCTCAGACTTAGAATAATACCTCGAATAAATAACTTCAAAACATCAGAGCATTGCGTACGTACATTTCGTTTTTTTTTTTTTGGTAAAAAAGGTAATACAGCGAATATATCTATAAATTAAAAATTTCATCTTGAAAGTACAGTTGCGGGTTATTACCGGTTAGATTACCGGATTTTACGGTAATCTAGTTAATTTTCGAACTTCGTTACGGGGTCATGGTAACGAATGGTCATGGTTGAGAACAGCATTGATTTTACCGAGTTGTGGATTAGAATTCTTATAGACCACCAAAGTTCCATCGCGTAAAGAAGTTGATGGCTGCTGAATCTGTTGAGGCTCTAAGTCCTTACATTTGCGAGATGTGCAAATTTATAGAGTGAAATGTCAGCTTAGGAGTGACATGATCCATTGACAAAAGCATAGTGTAGCTTCGAAATACGATAAAAACAAATAAGTACTGAATCGAACAAATATTAAACTGGCGGCCTTAAAAACATTTAGGTTTTTCTTAAATGATATAAAACAATATACAAAGATGAATTCATTAACGTAGAGTTAGCTAACAAACAGAATTTAACTACTCGAATACCATTATATTTATTTAATGTATATTGGAGAAAATCAGAAAAGCTGTCCTATATACCATCCTTAAATTCATCGATTAATAAAATGTAATTTTGCTTTATTGGATTAACATAAGGTTATCGTAATAAATCATATAAGGAGTTCCATTTTATTTGTCCATAGAACTTCTGAGGTTTTTTATACATCAATGCTGATAAATACAGGCAATAAACCTCTTAATTTGAGAAATGGTCAATTCATGAGGTTAACCAATTGATCTTTTTTATTCACATTAAATTAAAAGACGAAATTCAAAATGTCGAACCTCATCAAGGAAAAGCACTTGAGTTGGCACTCCGAAATTTTTTCATACAATTAATTACAATAATTGAGTAATAATAACCAAATATACTTGAAAAAATTGCGCATAATATTTAGAATAAATATTTTAATAATTTTAGTTAAAAAAAAAACAAAAAAAAATTGCACATTACAATAATTTATCCGAGCCCTTTCCGCAACTGACAAAATAGTTAAAACAAATGCTTCAAAATTTAAAAGTAGGCAAAAAAAATAAATATCAATGCTAAACATAAATTATATAATTAAAAATATATGCTATAAAACTTTGGACATTCCTCTTTCCTGCGGAAAGTGTATTGTGGCAGGAAAGATGGTTTGTAGGCAAAGAGATAATACTTTTCCTGAAAAGTTTTGTCGCCGAATTTCGTTACAAAAATCGATACTTATGCAAAATTCTAGAAGAGTTCATGATGTACATATTACAAGATAACTTTTAAAGCTTCATGAAAATTTTCCCAGCCTTTATATAAATTATGCATAGAAGCAACACATCCAAGTCAAACACCTGAAAGCGGCTGTGTGCTTCATTTACCTTATGCAATTTTGTAAATAAAAATTACTGTAATCTATACTTGTGTAATTTTTGAACGCATGTTATAAATTGTTGATTTATCCTTATGCGTTAATATTTTTTGAGGAAATCTACAGTTATTAGTGAAGTTCCAAAATAAATTACGATTTACACCAAAAGAACCTGCTTGTTAATTGCATCAAACTTCCATTTCAAAGCTGGGCAACCACGTAACAATATAAACGTAAAAAAATTCAATAGTATTACACTAAATTTAAACAAACAATCTCGTTCTGGCTTTGCTATTGGCTGCTTTTTAAGTGGGAAATAAGTTTCAGAAATTCTATGGCGTAACTAGGCATAGAATTAATAAGAAGTATAGAATTAATAGAAGTTTAGTATAAATAATTTTTCAAGGAATTATAAAGTTTGGAAACCATCGGGTTTAATAAAAACACTGGATAAAAACAATTAAGAATAAAATATTGCTAGCTTAAATTAAGAGTTCATTTAGTTAAAAAGATGTACACTTCTCAAAAATACATCTAATCTGAAACAATTGCGAGCAGTTTTACTGTCCTTCATAAAATAGAATGAAGCTTTATTCAGGCCGTTATGAGACCTTCCAGCGTAAAAACATTTATCTTTTTGTCTTTAAAACACAAAAACGACTTGCGTCAGGGGAATTCCATCGCTTTGTGAAACAATTGTGGAAGGAAAATTCTAAGAGTTATGAATCATACACTCTCAGGATATTTATTTAGTTAAACACACAAATATTTTTTGAAACGGAATTTTTTGTCGCAATAAAACATTTTTTTAGGCGAATAACTCGGATTTTACTTCTTGAACCCTGAAGGTTTATAAAAACACATAAAATGGAATGAAACACTCGCTCTCGAAATAAATAGCTAAAAGATTAGAACCCACGCTGAGTTTTGAATGGCGGATGTGTTTGAGAACGGATACGAGAAGATTCCACATCACCATACCTGTAGAGGTAGGAGATATAAGGGTCCCTGGATATAAGGCTGATGTGGAGCACCGAATACTTTGGCAAATCTGCAGCCTGAATGAAAGTGTCAGCCTGACAGGCTTATGAAGTCCCAGCGGCGATTTGTAACACTTAAGGCGAGATCGATTTTGCTAGGGATAGACTCGGGGTGGAGGGATGTTTTTATAAAACAGATAGGTTGTTTACAAAATTATTTTATGTAGTACATGAGTGGCAGTTAAAAAAAACGAGCCTTACAGTAATCGCATACGATGTGTAACATCTGACATGTTATCATGCTTAATTCGCAATAGCAACTGAAATCCTGAAAAAAATGAATCGAGTATGATTGGAAATAATTTTCTATGGAAAAATTATATCTTTAATGAAAATTTTATTTAATTAACACAAGGAGTAATGCAATTTTTTACCAAAAATAATTATTCTTTTTCATTTTGGGGAAGCGCGGTAATGAAAACTTATGATAACTAAAATATGACACATATACTTGTGTTTTCAAAGTATTTAAAAACCGTTGAAAAATAGCGTCAATAACAGTACCACTGTTAGTTGTCGAAACATTTCGATTTGTGTTCATGTCGAGCTTGAGTTCATCAGTCAAAAAAGCTAGGAGTGGCTCGGCTTCTAGCAAACTGAAGTTAACTTTAAAATCACTACTCAAAATCATGGGAGCGAGTGATAGTTTTTTTTAAAAGAGCAGAACCGCCTTCGGTATATGATAAAAGTAAAAAATGCAGGAAATCTTTAATTAATTGAACCGTTTGATTCGGAGAAATGCATATGACCAACGAAATCACTCTGTTTGTCCATTTTCAAACAAGCATTCTGCCGCACATATGTCCCCAATATCTTAACTAACAATACCCAGTACACTTGTTTGAACGATAAGTGATATCCATATGAGGAGTCACAACATGTGAGTTGTGTTGTTTGCGATAGATCGCAACACCAGCTGCTCTGTGGCCCGGTCGTTTAAATTGTACGCAGCAATCGAAGTCAGGTATGGAAACACGTTCGTCGTTATCTAACCACGTCTCTGCCAACATAAGTAACGTACAATTTTTTGAAATAACGTCGAAATCTGTTTGGTGAGCCCTCAGACTTTGAGAATTGGGCGTAAGGATCGCACAAAAATCCCACGATCTGGACCGCAGGGTGGGGGAAGAAACAGAACTTTACTGCGAGGGTAGCGAAGAGACACAACCAACGCGTTGATTGGTCAAAGGAAATAGCACGCGCTTCCCCAACTTCCTGTTACACATTTCCGTCCCTTTTCACGAAATCACTCCTACAAATCTTCAGCAACCGAGAGGAAAGATATTACACAACAGTAATAACGTTCAGTCAGAGTCAGTACAGTAATAGCAATGTATAATTGGAGGCTTGGCTAGCACCTTATGCTCCTACAGAATTTGATTATAGTAAATTTAGATTATATCGATTGATGTTTTAGAAACTATTGGTTGATATTAAGCATTTTCTACTTTTTGGACATGCTCTTATTGTTTTACAATTCGCTGTTGTTGGATAGGACCATTCTCCGTGGTTGGAGATAAAACTTTTCAAATTTTTTGTTGTGCTTTGTATTTGCTGCAGGTTAAAATGAAATGTTCCCTTGTTTCTGGCACTTGACATTCCGATTACAATGGAGAATCTGTTTGTTTAAAAAGAAAATAAATATCGTCAGTGGTAGTTTTTTTCCTCGCAATCTTATTAATCAAAACCTCAGACTTTCTGTTGTTTGCTGCTTGTCTATTCCACTTTTCAAGATGTTAAATATAACTGTAATTTTTATATCTTCTGCTTCCTGTCGAATAATAACATTAAAGTGATTGTAATAGGATAGTTAATAGTCGTAGTTTAAAAGGATTAATTGACTGGTTTCTTAATCTTGCATTACTCAGCAACACGAAAGGTTATTGGCGGTGGTAGTCAAGTATTGATTTATAGTAAATATGCGAGGGGATCACTTGAGCTAGTATTCCACTCTCCAAACTTCCACGTCACGTTGAGTGAAGACTTAGAGAATCGACAGATTTAATGCGCGACTAAGTGAGATGTGTGTTTCTTAACTTCACATTTTTAGCAACACGAAGGTATTGGCAACGAACCTCATAATTTGAACCATTGTCAAGTGACAATGACGACGATTGAGTAGGCATCTCCTCTCTGGACTTCCATAATATACCAACGTGAAGACTTTGAGCTTCGATAGATTTTACGTGCATGAGTCCCTCTACGATGTGGGTCTTCAGTGGCCCTAGGCTCGAACACATAACGCGCCGACTATGAGTCCGAGATCATGACCACCGAGGTCTACCACAACCACCAGATTTAACGTGCATCAGCTTCTCTACCCGATAGGTGTTTAGAGACACCAGGACTCGAACCACGAGTTCGAGACCATAAATCCTTGGTAACTACAACCTTTGGTTTTTTAAAAATTATTTATTTATTTATTTTTTAGCGCGTTTTTCACGTAGTGCAAAAAAAAGCACTATTAGGACGCAAATTTCGTCTTCGTTCCATATTTTGTCGTACCTTTTTCTCAGCTAATAAGCAACCAATTGACCTTGGGTTTTCAGCATTTGGTCACATTTGTGCCCAAGATAAGCCAAATCATATTTAAATTTAATAATTTTAATTTTTTTTTAAGTATAGTACTATTTTTTGTTAGTAAAAAGTTCATTAGTTCCATTGTTGTAAAATATACTACATGTGAAAAACGCGCTAAAATTACTTGGCCATGCCAATGATTGACATCTTGTTAAAAATTGCATGGCTAAAATGTCTAATTAGATAAATTAATGGATGAATATTAACGTTGCACTATTCAGTTACACGAGGGCTTTTGGCGAAGGACTTCGTAACTTAAATCTTGGAAACTGAATCTTGACAAGGACAAAACCTGAGTTGGCACCCCCTTTTCGAGATTCCACCACAAACCGACGGGTGGGGGGCGTTTGAGTCTCGACATAATTAACTTGCATTGGCCAACTTTGCATGGCTAATTAGCTAAATTTCAGTTACATGTATATAAAACAAATGCAAGGTAAATAGGGAAAAGTTTTGCCACATTTAAGGCATTTTCGATTAGTTCATTGAAAATTGAAAGGACAAGACTATGAAAAAATTCACTTTATTTTCCAATATTGGTTATGTATACAAGTTAATGCTCTTCTTAGTATGAAAATAAATAAAAAAATTAATGTTAAAGAAATTCATTTAATTGTGGCATCTTCCCCCCTATATTATAAGAAAATACCACCTGACAAGAAGTCAGATGCAACAACACCACAGTAAATAAAGCAAACATTGTTACTCCATATTTAATTTTGTATAATAACTATTAAAAACAAAATGAAAATCTTTCATAATTAGCTGGCTAAAAATAATGACAGTACAGGTTCGAATGATAGCCTACACAATATTTCCCTCAGTACAAATGATTATTGCAATCTTCGTGCGTTGATTTGTTGCAAGCGCTGCACTAAATCCACAAAAGTAGCCCAGTATTGCTATTTATCGACGCATAAAAGTACTATTAACGAACTGGCGTCTTCCCTCAACTAGCGTCTTCCCTCGAATCAACTTAACTAACAGTTTATAATTTATAAGCTAAAAAATTCATTTTTTTTCAACAATTTCGTTTATAATTACTTCTTTTTTTAAGTGTAAAATAAAATCGTTTAACTTCTGTAAACAGCCGGCATTATTTCACTACTTTTTAAAGATTTATGGGACTATTTATATATAAGTGAAAATTTATTAATTAGTGAATATGCAAATGTTTTGTTTATCGAGGAATATATATGCTTTACCTAAATAACGTTTGAAAATCTATTGCAAACTACTTACTTATATTATTTCAATTATTTTTACTGTTTTTCAATTTACATAATCAATTACCTATATAAGCGTGCATTTTAATAAACTTTCATAT
>BMAO01001100.1:0-26852 GCA_019973975.1 Trichonephila clavata | reverse complement strand
CACTGTCGTCAGTCCGTCGGAAGCTCTCGATTGAAGTCATTGTTGGATGTTTCTATGTAGGATTTAATTCGCTTCGATGCAAGACAGTTTGGCGTCTTCACCAGTGCTTTGCGTATAGTTTGTTGTTTCAAGTAAAGGAGTTAGAAGTGTATTATCTTTTCAAAGGTATGCATGTACATATATAATAAAAAAAATCCGAAGTGAAGGTGGGTAACATAATAAGTGTTATATAGTTTTAAAATACATATTACATATAATTACCTATTTTATTATTTATCTATTTTATAGCTTTTATTACTTAAAAATTAGCGTTAAAATAATAAATATAATTGTAAGTACCTATAGATTGTAATTTAATAAACTTATTTTCGAACTCTGAGGATCAAAATAGGTATTTGCAGTTTTAGATTGTTTATATGTTTGGCAATTTTCATTGATTTAGGCATAGCTGGGCATAACACCTTTACTCGTAAGCTAAGTATCCAATATTTGCCAAAATTTTTTGAAAAAACTAAAACGTGCCGACTGCGCTGTGATAAACACGTTCTGACAAGTCCGTGCCAGTCGGCGATCACCACGCACGGGGGTGACCACAGATGAGACGAAACTATGTACTTATAGTCAATTAGTACGATGAGAGAGTGAGACAAACAGTTTTTCGTGTCTAAATTTTTTTATTTTAATAATTAAATCATTAGATAATTATTTCTTTTTTGGTAAGTATTTTTAATTGGGAAATATCGTTGTAAAATGTTTTTTTGATAAATTATATTTCATTATGCCCAGCTTCTTGTATGTATTTACGTAGGTATACGTAGGCATAGCAAATAATTGCAAAGCTTGTGATCTGCTGTTTTGAATACCTAAATAATAGTTTTAAAAATTCTCTATTACAGCTTCACCAAAAGCATGGCAGCTAAAAAAAAAAAAAAAAAAACTGAAGAAGGGCAAGAATTCAATTGGGATTGGACGGAGTCGTTCGCTTTCATATGCAACTCGGATGGCCTTGCGACTTGTCTCATTTGCCACGAAAAACTCACACACAATAAGAAATCAAATTTAGAGAGACAATTCACTACAAAACACACTCAGTCTCTGTAATGAAACAGGTGCCACACTTAATACCCACCTCCTCCTGTTGGCGAGGTGTGGTAGCTTGGAAGGAGTTGCCAGCTCATATGTCTTTCTCGTCCCTTAAGCCATGGTCAGATTTGTTCTATGAATAGTTATCTGTTCATTTATATGTTTGTCTTTCTATTTTCTCTGACACTACATTCTGTCCATTTTATTATCATATATACTAGATTCATTTATTTTTAAAATTATGAATAGATTTATTTAATTAATCATGTGAAACATAATTTCCCTCTCCTTAGCAAACATTATTTACATAATATTTATTTCTTCCTATGGTCCTATGTAGCACATATAAAGTACTTTTAATGTATTTTTAAATCTAATTTTTTTAATGGGAATTCTTATGAATTATATTGTTCTTATAAGGTTTTTCTCTTCTGAATTATCCAGCATTGTTTTAGGGGCTTCATTATGCAAAGGTATTTTTCCCTAAAATTTTGGCTCATACGGCTAATTGTAGGTTGAGATATTTGTGATTACAGTACATTCCTATTAACACCCAATAGAATGAGCATTAGCTTAAAAACCCACAAAAAGTTTAGTCTATAAAATGAGACAGGTACCATTTAAGACCCACCATGTAGAGAGGCACATGTTTGTTTAATATTTAAATGCTCTGAGTTTTCCTGTTGGCGAGGTGTGGTAGTTTGGAGAGGGGTTGCCAGCTCACATTTCTTTTTCATTTCTTAAGCCATGTTCAGAATAACTCAATACATTTCTTATATTTGTTAGTCTTTCTATTTTCACTGGCACTACATTTTTTCCAATTTATTAGCAGGTATATTTCTAGAATCATTATATTTTTCAAATTTAGAATGGTTTTATTTAATTAATCATGTGAAATTAAAATTTAACTCATTAAAAAACTTTATTTCCATAATATTAATTTATTCCTATATACGTCCATAATATATATAATATGCATTTATTATTTTTAAATCTTTTTTTAATGGGAATTCTTATTAATTTTATTGTTTTGATAAGGCTTTTCTATTCTGAATTATCCTGCATAGTCTTAGATGCACCATTATGCGTAGGTATTTTTCCATAAAATTTTGTCTCCTGTTACTCATTGTAGGTTCAGAAATTTTGATTGCAGTACCTTCCTATTAAAACCCAATAGAATTATTCATTAGCTTACACACCCAGAAGAATTTTACTCTGTAAAATGAGACAGGTGCTACTTAAGACCCTCCATATAGAAAGGCTAGTATTTGTAAAATCTTCCAAGGCTCTTACTCCTCCTGTTGACGAGGTGTGTTAGTTTTGGAGGAGTTGCCAGCCTGCATGTCTTTCTCGTCCCTTAAGCCATGTTCAGATTTATTCAATGCATAGTTATCTGTTCATCTATATGTTTGGCTTTCTTTTTTCACTGACACTACATTTTGTCCAATTTATTAGCATATATATACTAGATTCATTTGTTTTTAAACTTTTGAATAGATTTATTTAATTAATCACATGAAATATACTTTTCCTCTCTTAAACAAACATTATTTACATAATGATTCCTTTGTTAAATTTATTTCTCTTTTTGTAATATGTGTCACGTCACAGAAATTGCTCAGTCAGTGGTATTTGATCTTGCAGTATTGAATAAGAGCATTGTATTGAATTTTGCAGGAAAATTAATTTTTCTTTGGTCTTAATTGCTTAGTATTATCTTATACGGGAGGTGTTTCAGCACTAGTAGTAGGTTGTTTTTGCTTATGTTGCACTTTATCTGTATGAATATATACCTAAAAATAGTTTTATTTTACTTTTGAAATTGTAAAATAAAATTGGCTGTTTTTTAGAGGCACTGATTTGATTTATTTCAAAAGTTCCTCCATTTAATTTTTTAGAATAAATGTATGTATTCAAAATCATTGCTGTAACAAGCAATTTGTCTTTTTGTATTTAGTAGTTTAACAAAAAAGGTACATCTGTTTGCCTTTAAAGAAAAGAAGGGTTTCTTTTTACTTGCTAGTAAAACATTCTGCTTTTTATTATTTATTTTTTTGATGCTCTTGGTTTGATTTTTTTAATGTCTGAAATTTTCTTCATTGCATTACTGTTATTTCTTTCCCCTGTAGGTTCTTTAAATATTAAGGTGAAAAATTCTGAAGGAAATCGTTTTTTGTACTTGTCATACATGGAACATATCCTGAGCAGACTCTGATGTAATTATGTTTTTTTTTATTAGTGTTGTTGTCTACATCTTTTCATTGATTATTGATTCTGCATGTAAACAATAGTTTAACATTTCAGAATAATCTGCTTTAGGTTTTTTTTTTCAAAATTCATTAATTAGCGAGAAATCTTTTAAGGTGAAATTAATAACTCTTATTAAATACTTAGGGTCAAATACTTACTGTGAGGAATCTTTATTTATCATTTCTGAAAGTTTAAGTAGCATAAAATAATTTGGCAACTCTATCCAATGATATAGATAAATGTCATGCATGGAATAATTTATTGCTCTAATTTTATGATTAAAATATACTACAGTAAATTAGAATTTGTAGAATGAATACTGTATTCTGAAGTACTTATTTCTCCTTTCTAGTATTGTGTTATCAGTTTTCTTTTTATTCTTGAGTTATGTGAATCATTTCATTGTTCTTTTTTATTTGGATTAAAACTATACTTAAATTTAAAATTGGAGAAATAATTTCAGTCTAACAATAATTTATATTTTTTCATTATAACAGCATATATAAAAATTTAGCAGTGTAATATAGTTTTTAAAAACAATATGATTTGTTCAATAATACATTTAAAAATGTTGGATATGGATTAAAAGATTTCCTGTACTTTTTGCTAGATGAAACTAGTCAAACATGCATGGGTATTATAATTTGATTTATCACTTCTGTTCCTTGTTAATTACTGTGATATTTGGCTGTAATGGTTTCGTATTCAACCCCATAAAAATTAGAATTAATTTTTAACATGTTGATAGTTGTAGCCCCTGCAGTGAGGAATTGGTTTTAAAGCTGCTCATATTTATGTCCCTCTTAAATTAGGAAAGAAATTTCAGTCCTTTTTAGAGTACATTTCAGTTCAAATTTTAGACAAGTGTTATTTTTATAGTCATTTTGCTGTCCTTTATTTTTATCAGATGAACAAATGATATAATTAGTCTACATTTTATTTCATATTGTATGATTCAGCTAGTAATTGTTTGAATTATTTAGATGTTATATTTGAAGGGGGGGGGGACTCTTAGTGTAATACATCTCAGAAATGGACTAAACAATGAGATAATTTTTTCGGTAGAGTTTGAACATGTGGTATTCAATAAGAGCATTTGAATCTAATTTGTCAATAAAGTAATTATGTGACTATTAAATGCATAGTCATTAGTTCTTCAGTGTCTTTCTTTATGTTTTTTCTGCAACTACTTTTTTTTTTTTCAATTCTATCAGTCTATATATTTTACAGTAACAAGACATTTTAATTTTAAAATATGCAATAATTTAAATCGATATTATGAGAAATCTTCCCCTTTCTCTAACAAACATTATTTCAATAGTGTATATTTCTTCATATAGTTACACATATTATAATGTACACGTATAATATATTTTTAATGTAAATTCTCAGTAAATATATTTTTATGTAGGATTTTCTTTACTTGTTTATTCAACCAAGCTTTAGATGCTTCATTATACAATGGTATTTTCTCTTAAATTTTGGCTTATGTTTCTTTTTGTAGATTGATATATTTGGTTGCAATAGATATCTATTAAAACCCAGTAGAATTTGCATTAGCTGACAAATTCGGAGCAACTGTAGTCTCTGTAATGAAACAGGTGCCACACTTAATACCCACCTCCTCCTGTTGGCGAGGTGTGGTAGCTTGGAAGGAGTTGCCAGCTCACATGTCTTTCTCGTCCCTTAAGCCATGGTCAGATTTGTTCTATGAATAGTTATCTGTTCATTTATATGTTTGTCTTTCTATTTTCTCTGACACTACATTCTGTCCATTTTATTATCATATATACTAGATTCATTTATTTTTAAAATTATGAATAGATTTATTTAATTAATCATGTGAAACATAATTTCCCTCTCCTTAGCAAACATTATTTACATAATATTTATTTCTTCCTATGGTCCTACGTAGCACATATAAAGTACTTTTAATGTATTTTTAAATCTAATTTTTTTAATGGGAATTCTTATGAATTATATTGTTCTTATAAGGTTTTTCTCTTCTGAATTATCCAGCATTGTTTTAGGGGCTTCATTATGCAAAGGTATTTTTCCGTAAAATTTTGGCTCATATGGCTAATTGTAGGTTGAGATATTTGTGATTACAGTACATTCCTATTAACACCCAATAGAATGAGCATTAGCTTAAAAACCCACAAAAATTTAGTCTATAAAATGAGACAGGTACCATTTAAGACCCACCATGTAAAGAGGCACATGTTTGTTTAATATTTAAATGCTCTGAGTTTTCCTGTTGGCGAGGTGTGGTAGTTTGGAGAGGGGTTGCCAGCTCACATTTCTTTTTCATTTCTTAAGCCATGTTCAGAATAACTCAATACATTTCTTATATTTGTTAGTCTTTCTATTTTCACTGGCACTACATTTTTTCCAATTTATTAGCAGGTATATTTCTAGAATCATTATATTTTTCAAATTTAGAATGGTTTTATTTAATTAATCATGTGAAATTTAATTTCACTCATTAAAAAACTTTATTTCCATAATATTAATTTATTCCTATATACGTCCATAATATATATAATATGCATTTATTATTTTTAAATCTTTTTTTTTAATGGGAATTCTTATTAATTTTATTGTTTTGATAAGGCTTTTCTATTCTGAATTATCCTGCATAGTCTTAGATGCACCATTATGCGTAGGTATTTTTCCATAAAATTTTGTCTCCTGTTACTCATTGTAGGTTCAGAAATTTTGATTGCAGTACCTTCCTATTAAAACCCAATAGAATTATTCATTAGCTTACACACCCAGAAGAATTTTACTCTGTAAAATGAGACAGGTGCTACTTAAGACCCACCATATAGAAAGGCTAGTATTTGTAAAATCTTCCAAGGCTCTTACTCCTCCTGTTGACGAGGTGTGTTAGTTTTGGAGGAGTTGCCAGCCTGCATGTCTTTCTCGTCCCTTAAGAGCGTTGGCGAAATTTCACAAATCTGCTTTATCCAACAGATGGCGTTGTTTGCAACTCGGATGACGTCAAGGAAGATAAAGCGTGTTTTCTAGTAACTTCGGTTGCTATAGCAACGGGGTGTGGTTAAGAAATGATTGACAGATGTAATCGGAATTAGAGCGCATGCGCTCTTTGAAAAACCAGATCGAGGAGTAGAAAAACGTGTTAACATATGGGGAGAACGGAGGGGGGGGGGGCTGAGGAAATGGATTTGAAAGCGAGTTTTTTACAAATCGTTTCAACGTTTGAATGAGGTTCTCATTACAAAGTCGGACGCGAAGACATTTTTTTTAAAGCCGTGCTAGAGGATCGGTATCAAAATGTGTATTGCACTTCTAAGTATATATAGTTCTGGATTCTACTCAGAAATACATTTTTCCGCAGAAATGATGAGACTAATCAGTCTAGATTTGTCGGAAAACATAGGATATATTTGTTTAATTTGGGTTCAATTATTATGTGAGCTTTTTCCACTCATCTGGAAAATAAGTGTAATCCACTTGATATTTTGTCACATGAATTATTGTATTTCAGGGTAGGTTTTTGAGTGCAATATTTTTTAGGGAAATTCTATTGTACAATTTTCCTCGTTTCGGATGACATTTATCCCTTTTTGTGGAAATTGGTATTGTAATATAGGAATCATGTAATTCATTTGAATTTTTCGGTTAAATCATAGTTATAAGGCTCCGGATTTATTGGAAAAAAATGTTCAACATTGTCTCTTGACAAGTATGTCTACATTGTCTTAGGTATCATAAATAATGCCCATAAGATGGAATGGAAAAGGAATATGGATGGGGGTTTTAATTTTTTGTTGAAGGGTTTGGTAGATCTTCATTTAAAATTTAGAAAAAATATTTTTCTTTTCGAGTTTTAAGGGGTATTTTTTGTAATTTATTTATCTTTGCACGATCTAATTTTCTTTGTTTTATAGAAATATGCAAAATTTTAAAAGTTTCTTTCTGCTCATATCTCTTAGATACAAAATGTGTTTGAAATTGCTATAGACGGATGCTTATCATGGAACCAAAGTTTCGATTTGAATCTTTAAAAAAAAATGTCACTTTTCTTAGAAAATATTCACTAGAGCACATTTCTGCCAGACCTTTTTTAACAGCATTCAATTTCTTGTTTTGCAAATTAATGTTATTTTCTATCAAGGGCATAGTTACCACGTATCAATGACACGAGGCCCCAAGCTTTGAGAGCGGGCGTCCAAACGTGTAAGCAAAAAATCGCAGGATGCCCTCAAGGAACTTTGGTACAGGGTCCACTCAGGACCAGCTCCGCCAGTGTTTTTTCAATACTCATGAAAATACGACACAAATTTCATGCCTTCAATTAAATTATTATATTCATTGAATTAATTTCCAAACTAAGCATCCTTTTTATTCCCTAATATGCCTTATTAAGGCAATATGGTACGGTCTTAGCAATTTTTTTTATTTTTAATATTTGATATTTGGTTTTAATTGTATTTCATAAAGGTTAATATTTAATAATAATTCCATACAAAAAAATTTTAATTTGTTGCAAAATGTTTGCAAAATTTAAGTTTTTTTGAACTTTTTAAAACATTTTTTAAATTTTGAAAGCATTTTTATATATGTCTCTTTTCTTACAAATTTTTTTTTTTCGAGTACCTTATAATATTCTACATAAAACCGTGCATGGGTTTTTTTTCTGATACTTCTCTTTAATTTTTTATTAATTTTTTTATAGTTAAACTTCCAAAAATTCCCAAAAAAAACATTAATTTTGATTTTGAAATTTTTTAGAAAAAGTACTAAACACACACATATTATAGCTAATTCCTGTACAGTTTTACGAAACATACATTTCAGAACATGTATAAAAAATTTCAAACCCATACTTCAATTATAAAAAAGCCTTAGGGTTTTGAGGTTTTGAATAACAGTATATGTACAAAAATTCAATATTTAGAAATATGAGTTTGAAGTTTTCATTCCATGAATAGCATGATATAATATTCATCGAATAGTCTGAAACTATTAAGAAATGTTAATTAGTTTATTTAAAACTACTTACCATAAAAAATTGCACAAATGTAGAACAATTAATCAGTATACTGCCATAATGAATATATAGAAAAAAACGAATGAAAGATCAATATTTCATAAAACTTTATCTTAATAATAAAAAAGAATAAATACACACACTTCAGAGCTAATGTACAACATATACAAAAGATGTTTATGCCTTTATTTCTTATTTCCATGATTTCAAAAGCCTTCGCATGTTAAATATTGTACACGAATAAAAGCAAAATCAAATAACAATTTATAGGTAAAATGCACCCAAATTTAAGAACTGTATATGTGCATTTCTTTAAATAAATATCTTAAAATATTTTAATAATAAAAGTGTTGAATCTCGCACACATGGGATATATATAATCACCAAAAACAAATATATAAAAATGGGAGAGTTTTTCTATTCTTGCGAATTAGATTTTTAATTATATGAGTTATCAAAATGAGATTTAATATTTGTGCTTTGGAAGAATCCGTTTTGAAGTTTTAATTTCATTCATAATAATATCATAAAAAGCTCGCACAACTTTTAAATCTTGACCAAATTCATTTGATCTTCCAATAAATAATTCGCAAACTAGAATTTTTGCATGAATTGCACAATTCTTTCTTAAAATCATTTATTACTGCTTGTATAATGTCAATCGCATTGATGCGCATTAGAAAAATAATTAATTCATTTTTCATCAGGCTCTTTTCTAGCAGATAATCTGAAATGTAGGCGTGGTAGTTGTTGTTTAGCATCAAACATTGCTCCATTACTTTATAAAAATGCAGGTAAAGCTTTGAAATTTTGCAGGCATATTTATAAAGATTCGGGGTATCAAATAAGCCAATAAAAATTTTTTCGACAGTTTAATGATTTTTAGGGTATTATATCGCCTTAACGTTCCGGTAAAAGCAGGCACGTGCAATGTTTTCAATATATTTATTATATATAATCTGAGTTTTTATTCTCATAATATTATTTTTAATGTAGCAGATTATAAGCGCGGGATAAAATCGGTTCTTTTTTGTAGTCGGCTGTTTTCTTTTGAATTTTTACTGCTTTGACTTCCTTTTCTAGTCACAATTCGAACACTCACTGTCATGTATCCTGTAGCAAACAAGTTGGAGCTTACAAGTTGTGTGTTGTATTGTCTCCGCGTGTCTCCCCTGTAACATAGCCCCTTTGAATGGTTGAATGCTTCTTGGAGTGCCTGCTTCCCGCAGGGAAGCTTAAACTCCTATCCTGGGAGAACTTTTGGGGAGACTTTGGTTCGGCTTAACCTTAGCCCTTTGCTGCATTTGTGGTCATGAAGATTGAAAAAATTTAAGAAATAGAGATAAATTAAATACTTGAGAAATTAGAAGTTACTTTAAGTGAAAAATAAAAGTATTAAATGAGTGGAATATGTCTGTGAATGTGTGTATTTCGTGAAAATAATCTGAGATTGATGTAGAATACTGAGAAAAGTGTCGGCCTCTGCTAGGAGCGGTCGACATAATCTTTGTGAGGTGGAGAAAACGATCGGGGCAGGGAACCTACTCCGTCGGAAACTGCCCTCCGTCTGCTAGTTAGCCCCTTTGATGACCATCTGTCTGCTCCCCCTTCTTAGTGTATCCCGGTTCCGCTAAAATGACACTTTTATTGCTTTCTTTCTTCAAGTGGACAGTTCTAGCCGCACCTGTTGTCAGCCGTCCATATTTTTAGTTTAACATGTCGCCTTGCTATAGATGGGTTCAGAAAGGATGGTCCACTATTGTGAAAAAGAGATGTGTAGGACTGTGTTTTTTGCATCGGACTGATATAACGATTTATGACTCATCTGTGTCACTTATAGCATGCGGCACCAAATAGGGCATGAGCGAGATTGGACCTTGTCTTGAGTATCCAATGGTGTTGGTTGTTCAAGGCAAGGTCACTGGGGGAACAAGGGTCGAAACGATTTTATTTCCAATGAGGAACGGAAGAGATTTGGTGGGGCTGAAAAGAGTCGAAACGAAACGAAAATTAGATTTGACGGGTGCCAGCATTAATTGCTTATACGCAGTATCCCTGAAGATAGGGTGAAAAAGAAAAACCATTAGAAGAGAAACGCCTCCCGCAGGGAGGCAAACTGAGAGGGGATGAAAAGAGTCCTGTTCGAGAATTACTATATAAATGTATTCTTTTAATACAGGACTTTTAATTTCTGTTTATTATATATATATTGTATAATATGTATATATATTTTATAAAATATTTTAAAATAGTTTTATACATATGTACATTTGTTGTTTTATTGCATAGTTTAAAATTTAAATGTGGTAAAAAAAATTGGGAGTTTTCTTCACCCTCTTGATAATTCGAAGTTTTTCATTGGTCCCTTCAACTTTTAATAATCGTAGAGTAGACTGTATGTTATTTTCCAAACTTATTTTTTAAAAAAAACACTATTTTAATTTAATATGTTTGAAGATAATTTTTTAAAATTTAAAATATGTTTTGCATAATATTGATAGCATTTATTACTAAGACAGATTAATCACAGTTTAATTTTGACATAATATCTTCACAAAAGTTTTCTAATACTTATAAAACTAATAATGATACGAATTGAAATTAAAAACCATCAGGTTTGTACGTATAACATCTAATTTTTTCTCAGTTTTAAGTCGGTGCAATGTAGCAAATTTGATTTTTACTACGTGACTTTGAATTCCTTTACTGTAATATTATAACGCAGTTTGGTATATCTTAAATAAATTCAGTTATGTTTTCAATACTTCTATGCGGAACACTTGAATTCTGAATTGCCATTGAAATATCAGCTGAAAAGGCTGGTTTACAGTCATATAATTTTCAGTAGTATTCCACGACTTCCAAATATTGTCTTTTAGCAACACGAAAATGTTTTGAGCCTGGCAATTTTTCAATCTGAAAAAATTAATGAAAACAGAAAAGATTCTAAGGTTTTACACTATGTGTAAAAACAAATATTACTCTTTTAAAAATTAAAAACCTCGAAACATAACTGAACAGAAAAGTTTTTAGTAATAAAAGTAAGAGTTAATAGCCATTTCGCTGAAGGAACTGATTGTTCTAAAAAATCTCTCTCTATATATAAAAAAGTTTTTCGTGATGCTGCAATAAATTTATTGCTACTAAGGTGAAATTAATAAAAAAAAAACTACACCTTTATACAACATAATGGAGCAAAACCACCGTTTGGACAAATTTACTTTTATGATGGGGAGGATTTGCATGAACGTGAAAAAATAGTTAAACGTGACGATGTTGTAACAAATTTTAATATGTATAACAACTGTCTTTATGCACAACGTAATACATGTAAATTACAGTTTTACAATTTGAGCCATGAGTATAAACACAGTTGCATTATTTGTATACTGGAGGTTGGTCCGCCTTTAGGTGGACAGGGGTTGTACCTCCCGCTAGTTTTTAATTAGTTAAACTTTTAAGAATGAAAAAATGCTTTCAATTGAGAGCGAAACTAACCACGCTCCCTCAACAGTCAAATATTGAAATTTCCAACACTCAGAACTTTTCAAATATCTTAAAATCTAATTGGTTATCAGATCCAAAATTTATATAGGGGCAAGCTTATCAATTATATTAATTTCTGTAGAAATTCTCCTAACTGCGCTTTACATAAGCTAAAACTTTTGAACTTGCTATAAAAATTATGCAAAAAATAGAACATATTTTGAAATGATTTGTACTTTTATTCAAATGTTTGTCACTAAGCAAAAAATTCTGAGAATAACCAAGCTTAAAAAAATCTTTTTATTATAAATATTTAATTATAAATGCATTTTTTGAATGATTTTGAAGGAGAAGAAAAAGTCTTTACACAGTTAAAAACAAAATTGAAATAAAAAAATGGCTTTATTTGTAATTGAAAATGTTATTTTACATTCAGGTTTTCTCCCCCCAAAAATGCTTTGTTTATTGGTTTGATAAACACACACATTAATTCTTCTGTATAAAAAATCTTTCTAATCGATCTATTATTAACAGGATTAAAAACTTATTGCTTAAAATGAAAGAAACAAATTTGAAATAACGATCTCCAATTTGTAGGAAGTGAACAGCGAAGTTTCCAGTACATCTCCCATTCTCTCTCTCTGCCCTCTCTAGGCTCTGGGGGGGGGGGGTGATAGCGGCCGGCGTCTCTTTAGCTTTCAGTTACATCCGGTTCGTGGGGTTTCTCCTGGTGTCAAATGTTGCCGGGGCAAGTCCAAGACAAGACCACGCAATATTTTTAAGAGTGCCATTCACGTGTGGTGATCATTTCTACAAAAGAAGTCGATTCACATCTGTGTGACGTCACACCCTTCTCCAAATGGATTTCTGAGAAAACCGATCTCTACTTACCGTAAAATCCCTCAGGGAATAAAATTGATGGATGCGCGTTAGTAGAAAAATGATGGCTTTAAAAATAAAAACAAATAAAAAGCAGATGAGCATAAAGAAATTAAGATTTTTTTTATATCTCGAAATTCTGTTTATTTTAAAGAAATGACATATCTTGTATGAACTTCAGTTGCAATTATAAAAGTATACTATATATTTTTGTCAAAAGCCTGGGATAATACCTGGCATAAATGACTTCAAAACATAAGAGCACTACATACGTACATTTCAGGTTTCTTCGTATAAAAGTAGGTGCGCATTATACGGCGAATAAAATTTAAAAATGCAGTTTGAATGTCTAGGTGTGGATTAAACGGCGTTTTGCATTATACGCCGAATTTTACTTTAATAAAAATAACATGATAGCCAAATTTCAAGTCTAAATCTAATAGTTCAAAAACTGAATTTCTTTTACCAATAAGCTCCAGTAACGACCTTTGAGAGTAATTTCCGTAAGACCCGTCCAACAAACCCATTCAATTCAACGACAGAGAAACATACGAACTAAATTTCATTACTGTAGATGTAGTAGCTCGAAATCGGGAATTTTGTTTACCAAAACGCCTCAAAAGATCCCTGTTCCCCCATAGGAATCGATTTCCCTAAAATCCTTCCTTAGTGTGTTTCCATTCAACAAAAGTAACATACATAAAAAAATTAATTACAGTAAGTAGTAGTTCGATAACGAATATTTATTTATAAATAAGTTCCAGCAACTCCCCGCTCTCCAGTAGGAATCAGTTTCTGTAAAATCCGATCTTAGTAGATCTATATTCAACAAAAGAAACATGCCTACAAAATTTCATGTCAGTACATCTAACAGTTAAAAAATGGGAATATGCATTCGGAGTCGATTCTTAAAACACATTTTGAAACGTGTAGGGGAGCGATGCACGTTAAATCTGTGAGAGCTCCAACGTCCTCCCGTTGATGTGGTTGGGAAGGAGGGGGTGCAGCTCAGGTTGCATCCTCGTCACTTAACCATGGTTGATGGGTCGCAGTCAACGTCACCAACCACTATACCGAATGGACGGCTAATAATAATTTAAACTAAAAATAATGGCCAGAAAAACAGAACTCGACGGGATATGAGGAGTGCAAGTCTCTCAACCCCCTGTAATGTCAAAAATTAAAATTGTGGAACCATTTGCCTGTGCATTAAAAATTACATTTAACGCACAGTTCCAGAGTGAGGGACGAGGACCCTGTTCCACATGTCACTCCACAGTATGCGAAATAAGCGTTTACATAAAAAACTGTTTTAGTAGTTGATTACGTATACACTTATATTGCATTATTAAAGATTTATTGGCACAGTTTTTAATAGATTAAATGAAATAAAAAAAAATAGCATTTTGTCTTTATAAGTCAAATATTATTTTCGGTTTTCTTTTCCTTTTAGGATATGGAGTTTTATCTTGTACAATAATTGCAGGTTTATTGGGTTCTTGGACTGAAATGCACTTCTTGAATTTATCGACGTTTGCGTTGTCAAATGGAGTGGTGTTTTTTTTAATAATTTCTTCAGCATTGCATGTATTTTTTCTTTTTCTCTGGCTAATAACTGTGGTTTGAGGAAGCTCTCGCAATGGCATATTTCGCGTCACTCTTGGATCCAAAATTTCGGGTAAAATTAAATTAAAATAGAATTGTTTCAGCTTTGGTAAATTATTATTCCAAAAGTGCTTGTCGCGCTTAACGCGAATTGTTAGTGTATCATCTCCGCACCACAAGAAAAGATCACACCACTGACGATTTGTGATGTTCAATTGCCCTTGAATTTGATAGTAAAACTTATGTGTAGATGGAAGATGAATTGATCCATCATCATGAACTGTTAAACCATACTTTTTATTCGATGCGCAGAATTCCTTTAAATTTTTACTATTTTTGGCTGAGTACGGACATTTAATTACTATTAAACCGTCTGACCCAATAAGACCATCTGGAGACGTGCATAGATATGGGTTTTCAGGATCAACAAATAAGCCACTATCTTTTACATCAATTAAATATTTTGATGAATATCATTTGCGAGCGATTTTTGCGTTTACCGAACCATATCTCATCGCTTTAGTTGTAAGGCCTTCCATAGAGTAACCTCTTCCCAAGATTAGCAGATGAAGAGGATAGCCTGACAGACTTTTCTTCTCTCCATGTCTACTGCCCTCGTGTGCATTCCTCCAGGTTATTATTACATGTGACTAATATTTTTTCAGAAGTATAGTATACATTTCTGGAGAAACATCTGGTTTTTTTTGGCGTATCTCCGTAGATTTCATCACCTCCTTTTTTGATGTGATTGTTTTTCTTTTGGAATTTTTTTTTTTTCAATTTGAAAAAAGTCTTCGCCTTCTTATTCTCGTGTCTCTTTTATTTCTTCGAGCAGTCAAAAATTTTTGCAATGGACTTTTCGGGCTTTGGCCTGTAATAACTCTATTTTTGTTATCCACTCTTGAGCTGAACTTTGAAATGCTAAAGCTGCAATTTTAGCTCGCCTTACTACACTTCCAGCTTTTGAATGGTCTACCCGTTTCCCACCAGATGTTTTGCAAAATTGACTCACGAAACTTTCAGCCAAGTTATTGATTGAATTCCATAAAAGGGTATCGCAGCATGATACGGGAGTTCGATCCAATTCCTAATGAATCGCATTCAACATTCTTGAGCTAGATATTAGACTCAGATTTTTCGTTACAGGGAGAATTGCATTTGTCATCTTTTCCAAACATGTGATTTGGTAGATTTCTTAAGCTGCAAGCTAATGCGGAAATTAAATCAGTTGTTGGTTTTTCGTTGATAAGGATAGCGTCATCTTTTATTATTGCTCGTGAGCCACAAATTATTCTATGCATATTTTTGTTAAAACTTTGCGAGCATCAATGCCCTTTTTTCCTTTTAACCTCTTCGTATCACGCTGCAATTTATCCAATGCCCTGCCGAATCTTCTAACAGCATGATAGGCGCACTCAACTTTTAAGACTCGACCACCATAACTAATTTTTTCCTGGTCGAAGAAATGATATTTGAATCCCCATCTGCCACAATTCGAGTGCAGCGAATATGACGGACAGTTTCCAAAAACTGGACTCCTACAATGATATCACTCTCCATACCAGTAGAAGAGCCATTCCAGTTTTTGTAGCAGGAATTCGGCCTGCTTCAATAGCTTGACAAATCAAACAAATTTTATTCCTGATTCCAATAAATATAATTTTTTGAGTTGCCATGCCAATAATCACAGCGACTCCAGATGAAGCATTATACCCATGGCCACGACTTCGTTTACACCGCCCTCCGTTGACAACTGCTTTCAAACCATAATATCCGTCAATGTCTTGACGTGATTGGGACAGACGCTTTTCCTCATTTATGAAGTCCGTTAAATTACTTTCAACGCAGGTATCTAGAATTGTCCCTGTCGTCCTGTCGCAAGACGCAAAAACGTATTTGCTCATATACGTCACATTCATGATTGAAAATTTTTCGTGTTCTTGTGAGAAGCCGCTACCTGTGGATAAAGCTCCCAGTATTGCTAACTGGTTCAAACACTCAACTTCTGGATCAGAGTGCAATCTTGAGATTTTTTAGCAGAAAAGATTGCTGCATTTGAAAATCAGAGTAGCACCCAATCCAGAATACTGAATATGCGAAAATATCAACGATCCATCAAATTTGCATTCGTATGAATAAATTTTTAACTCTCGGGCTTGTTGAATCACAAAGCCTATGTCGCATATTACTCTCTTGTTTGGTAGTATCTTACCCTTTCGGCACATAATTCATTCCACTGTGTAGGGTTCTGTTTCAACTGTAGCATTATCCAGGCTAGGAGCCCTAAATACAAACATATGAAACATCGTGAATATATTAATAATATTTGTATTAAAAGTCAGATATAAATATAATTCTTCCGAATAAGCTATTTCCTATCCACATGCCAAAAACTATGTAAATAAATAATATTATGCAATCCTAAGTAAAATATTTCGTGCAGATCTTTTTTTCATTTAAATATAAGAGTGTAAAAGTAATAAAATAAATAAATCGATCATAAAAATACAAAAAAAAACATTCTAATAAGTATTTATTTCTTATGTAATAGGATTAAATACATATTTATATTACTCTTGAACTGTAAAATACGAACTTTCGCTAAAATTTGGAGTGTTAACAGTTCCTTCATTTATAAGTGAAGACATTCCATTCTCTGGTAAATTGCATTCATTCTCTAAGTTTATTGCCCTATGAAACGGAGAGAACAGTTTAGTTTATATACATTAAGCATTTATGCGCTATTTGCTTTTCAAAAGTTTTTATTCAAATACTTATTGGGGTGAGAAATGTCTTTGCTACACCCTAGTCTCGTAGCAGTTTCATTTCGCGGAAAAGAACATGGATTTTCAAAATCCATCAACTTACGAGAAAAAATGGGCTTAGCTCTATAAAAATAAACAATCGTAAAAATAAACCATTATTAATGGGATTAAAAATAAATTGCTTAAAATAAAAAGAACTAAGTTGTGAACTAGGACGGAACGTTAGCAAACAGCGAAATTTTCTCCTTTCGAAAGCTGGACCTTTTCCTCTCTCCATGCTGAGGAGTGAAAATTCTTCTCTAGTAATAAAAGGGGGAGCGACATTCTGTCACAATACTTAGTACCGCAAGCAGCATTAGGCCTTCTTTCTCCCTCCAATTACCCTCTTTCACAGAGCTTCTCTTCTAAGTTACATCATTCAAGGCATAGCATGGAATATTAGCTGCTCCAGCTTATGACTTATTGTGTAAGTCAAAACAATAAATAAAAATAATTTATTGAAATAAAGTTAGATCAAACTTACTTACAATACTGAAAATGCCAGTCTTTTGGTAACAAAAATAAACGAAGATTATTTATAACAAATGTACCACGTACTATTAGTAAGCCTGATAAAGAAATAGAAAAAAAGTTTCTGATTCTAAAAGAAATTAATTTTTAAACTAATATTTAATGGATATATAATTGATTCAATTGTCAGCTATGAAATTTGTGTCGTATTTTAACGAATTTCGAAAACCTTAGCAACAAATGAAAAAATATATATAGATGAAACTGAGATTGCAAGTATTTGTGATGAGAAAATACTTTAAACGACCATTTTCATTGATAAAATGTGTGACCAATATCATAACTGATTATAGGCTTTATATTTAAAATGATGAGTATATTTTACATTAGTAATACATTTTAATCAGATAAAACGGTTTATAAAATTTTTCCAAAAAAAATATTACTAGAAATTCTGATAACGTCAAATTATGATTTACTTCAAATTTAAATAACATAATGAACTATCCAAGGAATCTTTGTTTTCAAACAGTACACCCTGAAAGCTCCACAATAAATAGGACGAAGAAACATGTAGGTCTAAAAATATGAAAGTCGAGTACGTTGAAGTGGCGCGCTTATCCGGTAAGATAGAACCAGGCACCTTTGGATCCGAAGCCAAGTAACTTATCCACTACACCAAAATGATCACCGTGGTGCGGAGGTAGTTACTGGCTTATATAGATGGTACCGCTACATACACCCCACCAGTGAGTCGGTGGAGGGCGAACGAACGATGTATGTGTTTAATCAAGCGTGTTTTTACTGCTGCGTCATGAATTGTGACGGCTTTGTTGATTGCGTCATATGTGAGACGACTTTGCTGCGCCGAGTGGGTGCGGCGACTTTGCTGCGTCGAGAGGGTTCGACGACTTTACTGCCTCCTAAAACGTACTCAGATTGGCATAAAAATTTTACACACATGCTAGCTTGTTTGCTTGTGTGGCGTAGTGGCAAATTTTGAGATAATCTTATATTAAAATTATTTACATAAATTACAAGTTAATAAAATTAGTTTCTTTCATTTGTGATAAATACGATGCACTCGCCTTCACTGTAAAAGTTCAAAACAGTTTCCATCCTTCCTCGATTTGCTATCAACAGCAAATAACTTGGTATGCATAAAAATACTTTTTAACTCAAATTGTACAAAGATTAAAAACAATGCTTTACGCACGTAATATGAAAAGAAAGAAAAAGTATTTATATCTTTTTCATAGGAAAAGTCGTGATATCCGAACTAAAAATGCTGAAACTAAGAACTATATGCTGTCAGACTAGCTATTTACTAAAAAAATTATGCATTGAAAACAAAGCAAAAAGAAGCAATTGAAGCAAAATATTCTATGTATAAAAAAAGAAGAATTTAGGTTGTTCTTGTAATTTGTAAGTTATAAAAAATGAGTAATATTTTTTTTAAACTTGACAGTATAATTTCTTTTCTATTTAAGAAATAAATTTCAATTGAGAATACAAAGAGCGAAACATTACGTATGTGTGATTTTACGTAAGTAAAGTGTATATAAATAACAGTGGCGTAACGTACACCCCGCACTACGGGGGGGGGGATCCAAAACCTAGCTGCTGCCAAGTACAAACCTAACTGCTGCCCTTTGTAAATCCAACTTGGGGGCCCAAAACTTGACTTTGCAGGGGGGGGGGGCAAATATTCTCCGTTACGCCACTGGTAATTAAAGTATAACTGTACTCACAAAATACGCATACACCATATAATACTTTTTAAATACTTTTATGTATAGTATTTTTTAGTTTTTATTAATGAATTTGTTGCGTGAATATAAATTTAGAAATATGAACGACATCGATGGGTCTCGAAGAAGAGTATTGTACTTGTAATCGTAACAATCTTTAGAAGCAGTTTTTCAAGCATCTTTGAATGAATCAAAATATTTGAAGAAAATAATTTCTACAAAAATTATGAACACACATGAAACATACTAAGATTAGCAAAATCTATCATCTATATTATTCATAAAATTTGAATAATAATGATGCAGCTTACTTTTCAATGAATTCATCATTTCTTGAACAGCTTCCAGGTACACCCAACAGTTGAGTTTCTGCAATTTGAGTTTTCGGAAGCAAATTTCTTATAATTTCTTTAGCTCTCCGCGCAATCTTTGTGATTTTGAACGAGAATTACGATAGGGATGTTTTTTTGGCCTCATGGCGACCGAAATTTTAAATATAAATGAGTATTTCAAATTCTCAGTTACTCGGATTAGAATTCTGAAGTCACACCAAGGAGAACTAATTTTAGTGCAAAATACTATTCCCTGGCCCTTCCCCACACCGAAATCGGGGTTTGGCTACACATTCTGTTTTATTGTTGTGTCTGCACCCCTATTCGTCGGTGGACACTTGATCACATATATTCAGACATCTCTATGAGTAAATGGGAATTTTATTCATTTGAAAACACTGATTCTGGCCCGGACTTTGGAAGGATTTCAATGAGTTTTATTTTCTTTTTAAATGAAGACTGCATTTAAAACATCCAAAAAAATTTTAAAATGTAAATTGCTTATACATAACATAGAAAATCAGTTATATATATATATATATATATAAAAGAAAAAAATATATATTCTAGAATTCCCCCCCCCCCCCCTCAAGACTACAGGATTCATTATAAGTTGACCCCCGTACCTAAACTTTAAAAATCTATAAATTTTTGAAAATCTTATAAGTTCTTGAAAGAATCATTTATGTGCTTTTCATCAGCTAACAATTTTTTTTGTATGTTTCAAATGTAAATAAAAGAAATAATTTAATTTTCCCGTTTCTGCTTAACTAATGTTAGTAATATGAGCAATAATAAATTATATTATCTGCTTTCCCTTATTATTTATCAATTATTCATCCGCAAAATAGATAAAATGTATTTTTCGAGAGATTTTAGCTATTTATGATCAATAAATTTATAAATATCTTTGAAATAGTTTTCACTCTTGAACGATCTATCCTTAGTTATTTCATAGAATAACTAGGTAAAGTAGGAAATTTTTCATCTATTATATACTTTAACTGACGTCTAATTATTTCATGAAATCCTAATTATTCTATGAAATAACTGAATTATACGCTTTAATACTGATGTTCATAATAACACACATACACTGAATTATACTAACTTTAATACATGTTAACACCACATACTGATGTTCATAATGGTAATCTGCAGTAAAAAGATTCAGCCTTTCTTAAAATTTGTATTTTTATGTTATTAATAATTGTGCAAAATTTGTAATAATTGTGTGCTTATTGAAATAGATATTTAATTAACATCGTAGCTCTTATATAAATAAATCTAATGATTGGAATATTAAAAATTTTGAAGTTACGAAGCTGATTCTATCGGATGATATATAAAAAAATTGCTATGCTCCCATAAAAATAATTTTTCTAACAAGTAAAGGAAACCTTTAGATAAGCTAAAAAGCACCAGTTTCTTTGCATAACTTGTACCAATGCTTTTTAAAATAGGAGTCGCCAAGCTTAAGAATTTTATGCATCTTTTGCACAAAGTAGCTAGCTCGCCATTAATAATAATAATTTGTTATTTAGATTCTTATTTATTCACAATTATTGAAATAAACAAACCAAGAAAATTTATTACTTTATAAAAATACTTGCAGTTAAAAAGCTCATCCAATTGGAACCGAGCATAATATTAATTAAATTATAATTGATATATTCTCACACATCGTATTTCCTTGATGATTATCATTATTAGTTTTAATGTCTGTAATATTGATACAGATATATATAATCTATATGTTATTAGATAAGGTAAAAAATATTATTTAATGCAGAAAAAATTCTCAGTTTCATTTTTAAACAATAACTTAAATAACAATAAACTCTGAATAATTTAGATATAAATACAGGATCATGCCACTGTAAAGGTATTTAGTAGATTTATAACGGATACAGTAATAAACAAAATTTTTACTTGAAAAGGGTAAAAAATAACTTTTTCATATGAGGTTCTAGATATATTACTAAAGGAAAACAATTTTATGAATAAATTAGAAAAATAATGAGGAAAAAAGTAATTAGCAGCTCTGTCATTGATAAAAAAAAATAAAATGTATTATTCTGAAGTTCAGAATATAACATTAAATAAATATTTTTTTTTATTTTTAGTTTTACAAAAATTCACATAATGTAAAAAGTGCATAAATCCCTTGTACGTTAATTTGTTTTTATTTTTGAAATACTATGAAGAGCTAATATCATAGAGAAATCAAGTATAAGTTCCTTCTTATATTGGATATCACTTTTTATATTGTAAATTATTTTATTACAAATATAAAAAAAATTTTGTTTCACCTATCGAAAAAGAATACGCATAGTTTTTGAAATGCGAATTATAAAGCAATCGTTATTTTTTGGATGTCATGGGGTCTTTACGTTATTTATATCTGGACATACATCCGCTTGCAATCCCAGATCAGGCGGGAAATAAATGTGAATGAAGTTTCATTTTCATGTGGATTATGCTGATATCTGATTGGTCGAGCCAATAGTTAGGACGCTATGGGGATATGACAAAACACGTATATAATGACGTAATCTCATGACGTTTCTAGGGTTACTTTAATTCTATTTATTGCGATCCCCCTCCCTCTTTTTCAGGAAAAAAGCAGAATTAGTGTTTCTGAAGTTATTAAAGTCATTATTCATGTAGCAAAATATTCTTTTTCGCAAAATAAAGTGTTATTAATGTGTTTTCGAGCAGTTTGTGCTCAATTTTTCTTCTAAAGTAATGTTTTAAAAGTTTTGTACGTAGATTGCATACACGTGCGCCATCTGCAGTCATAACAATAAAGCTTGCCAAACATGGCGTCCGAGCATTTTGGAAGCAAAGATATATGTATTTTTCGTAATTTAAAAATTTTCTAGACATTTCTGACATTTTTACATTTCAAGGTGGATTATATGAGTAATTTACGTTCTCAACAAAAGTTTCATATCCAAATAATGTGATTTCATTAAGTAAAGTACCCTGACCTTTCAGTACATTTAGAAGTCCACCTTAAGCCATGTTCAGATTTATTCAATGCATAGTTATTGTTCATCTATATGTTTGGCTTTCTTTTTTCACTGACACTACATTTTGTCCAATTTATTAGCATATATATACTAGATTCATTTGTTTTTAAACTTTTGAATAGATTTATTAATTAATCACATGAAATATACTTTTCCTCTCTTAAACAAACATTATTACATAATGATTCATTGTTAAATTTATTTCTCTTTTTGTAGTATGTGTCACGTCACAGAAATTGCTCAGTCAGTGGTATTTGATCTTGCAGTATTGAATAAGAGCATTGTATTGAATTTTGCAGGAAAATTAATTTTTCTTGGTCTTAATTGCTTAGTATTATCTTATACGGAGGTGTTTCAGCACTAGTAGTAGGTTGTTTTTGCTTATGTTGCACTTTATCTGTATGAATATATACCTAAAAATAGTTTTATTTTACTTTTGAAATTGTAAAATAAAATTGGCTGTTTTTTAGAGGCACTGATTTGATTTATTTCAAAAGTTCCTCCATTTAATTTTTAGAATAAATGTATGTATTCAAATCATTGCTGTAACAAGCAATTTGTCTTTTTGTATTTAGTAGTTTAACAAAAAAGGTACATCTGTTTGCCTTTAAAGAAAAGAAGGGTTTCTTTTTACTTGCTAGTAAAACATTCTGCTTTTTTATTTATTTTTTTGATGCTCTTGGTTTGATTTTTTTAATGTCTGAAATTTTCTTCATTGCATTACTGTTATTTCTTTCCCCTGTAGTTCTTTAAATATTAAGGTGAAAAATTCTGAAGGAAATCGTTTTTTGTACTTGTCATACATGGAACATATCCTGAGCAGACTCTGATGTAATTATGTTTTTTTTTTTATTAGTGTTGTTGTCTACATCTTTTCATTGATTATTGATTCTGCATGTAAACAATAGTTTAACATTTCAGAATAATCTGCTTTAGGTTTTTTTTTCAAAATTCATTAATTAGCGAGAAATCTTTTTAAGGTGAAATTAATAACTCTTATTAAATACTTAGGGTCAAATACTTACTGTGAGGAATCTTTATTTATCATTTCTGAAAGTTTAAGTAGCATAAAATAATTTGGCAACTCTATCCAATGATATAGATAAATGTCATGCATGGAATAATTTATTGCTCTAATTTTATGATTAAAATATACTACAGTAAATTAGAATTTGTAGAATGAATACTGTATTCTGAAGTACTTATTTCTCCTTTCTAGTATTGTGTTATCAGTTTTCTTTTTATTCTTGAGTTATGTGAATCATTTCATTGTTCTTTTTTATTTGGATTAAAACTATACTTAAATTTAAAATTGGAGAAATAATTTCAGTCTAACAATAATTTATATTTTTTCATTATAACAGCATATATAAAAATTTAGCAGTGTAATATAGTTTTTAAAAACAATATGATTTGTTCAATAATACATTTAAAAATGTTGGATATGGATTAAGATTTCCTGTACTTTTTGCTAGATGAAACTAGTCAAACATGCATGGGTATTATAATTTGATTTATCACTTCTGTTCCTTGTTAATTACTGTGATATTTGGCTGTAATGGTTTCGTATTCAACCCCATAAAAATTAGAATTAATTTTTAACATGTTGATAGTTGTAGCCCCTGCAGTGAGGAATTGGTTTTAAAGCTGCTCATATTTATGTCCCTCTTAAATTAGGAAAAAAATTTCAGTCCTTTTTAGAGTACATTTCAGTTCAAATTGTAGACAAGTGTTATTTTTATAGTCATTTTGCTGTCCTTTATTTTTATCAGATGAACAAATGATATAATTAGTCTACATTTTATTTCATATTGTATGATTCAGCTAGTAATTGTTTGAATTATTTAGATGTTATATTTGAAGGGGGGGGGGACTCTTAGTGTAATACATCTCAGAAATGGACTAAACAATGAGATAATTTTTTCGGTAGAGTTTGAACATGTGGTATTCAATAAGAGCATTTGAATCTAATTTGTCAATAAAGTAATTATGTGACTATTAAATGCATAGTCATTAGTTCTTCAGTGTCTTTCTTTATGTTTTTTCTGCAACTACTTTTTTTTTTCAATTCTATCAGTCTATATATTTTACAGTAACAAGACATTTTAATTTTAAAATATGCAATAATTTAAATCGATATTATGAGAAATCTTCCCCTTTCTCTAACAAACATTATTTCAATAGTGTATATTTCTTCATATAGTTACACATATTATAATGTACACGTATAATATATTTTTTAATGTAAATTCTCAGTAAATATATTTTTATGTAGGATTTTCTTTACTTGTTTATTCAACCAAGCTTTAGATGCTTCATTATACAATGGTATTTTCTCTTAAATTTTGGCTTATGTTTCTTTTTGTAGATTGAGATATTTGGTTGCAATAGATTTCTATTAAAACCCAGTAGAATTTGCATTAGCTGACAAATTCGGAGCAACTGTAGTCTCTGTAATGAAACAGGTGCCACACTTAATACCCACCTCCTCCTGTTGGCGAGGTGTGGTAGCTTGGAAGGAGTTGCCAGCTCACATGTCTTTCTCGTCCCTTAAGCCATGGTCAGATTTGTTCTATGAATAGTTATCTGTTCATTTATATGTTTGTCTTTCTATTTTCTCTGACACTACATTCTGTCCATTTTTATTATCATATATACTAGATTCATTTATTTTTAAAATTATGAATAGATTTATTTAATTAATCATGTGAAACATAATTTCCCTCTCCTTAGCAAACATTATTTACATAATATTTATTTCTTCCTATGGTCCTACGTAGCACATATAAAGTACTTTTAATGTATTTTTAATGGGAATTCTTATGAATTATATTGTTCTTATAAGGTTTTTCTCTTCTGAATTATCCAGCATTGTTTTAGGGGCTTCATTATGCAAAGGTATTTTTCCGTAAAATTTTGGCTCATATGGCTAATTGTAGGTTGAGATATTTGTGATTACAGTACATTCCTATTAACACCCAATAGAATGAGCATTAGCTTAAAAACCCACAAAAAGTTTAGTCTATAAAATGAGACAGGTACCATTTAAGACCCACCATGTAGAGAGGCACATGTTTGTTTAATATTTAAATGCTCTGAGTTTTCCTGTTGGCGAGGTGTGGTAGTTTGGAGAGGGGTTGCCAGCTCACATTTCTTTTTCATTTCTTAAGCCATGTTCAGAATAACTCAATACATTTCTTATATTTGTTAGTCTTTCTATTTTCACTGGCACTACATTTTTTCCAATTTATTAGCAGGTATATTTCTAGAATCATTATATTTTTCAAATTTAGAATGGTTTTATTTAATTAATCATGTGAAATTTAATTTCACTCATTAAAAACTTTATTTCCATAATATTAATTTATTCCTATATACGTCCATAATATATATAATATGCATTTACTATTTTTAAATCTTTTTTTTAATGGGAATTCTTATTAATTTTATTGTTTTGATAAGGCTTTTCTATTCTGAATTATCCTGCATAGTCTTAGATGCACCATTATACGTAGGTATTTTTCCATAAAATTTTGTCTCCTGTTACTCATTGTAGGTTCAGAATTTTGATTGCAGTACCTTCCTATTAAAACCCAATAGAATTATTCATTAGCTTACACACCCGGAAGAATTTTACTCTGTAAAAATGAGACAGGTGCTACTTAAGACCCACCATATAGAAAGGCTAGTATTTGTAAAATCTTCCAAGGCTCTTACTCCTCCTGTTGAGAGGTGTGTTAGTTTTGGAGGAGTTGCCAGCCTGCATGTCTTTCTCGTCCCTTAAGCCATGTTCAGATTTATTCAATGCATAGTGATCTGTTCATCTATATGTTGGCTTTCTTTTTTCACTGACACTACATTTTGTCCAATTTATTAGCATATATATACTAGATTCATTTGTTTTTAAACTTTTGAATAGATTTATTTAATTAATCACATGAAATATACTTTTCCTCTCTTAAACAAACATTATTTACATAATGATTCATTTGTTAAATTTATTTCTCTTTTTGTAATATGTGTCACGTCACAGAAATTGCTCAGTCAGTGGTATTTGATCTTGCAGTATTGAATAAGAGCATTGTATGAATTTTGCAGGAAAATTAATTTTTCTTGGTCTTAATTGCTTAGTATTATCT
>BMAO01001099.1:0-18984 GCA_019973975.1 Trichonephila clavata | reverse complement strand
AAATAGGTTATTACACACGAGTTTTTGAATATGACCACATGTTGGTACCTTAACCACTCCTGGATATAGAATTAATATACAGAAATAACTTATCATACAAATCCAAACTTCTGGTTCTTTCAAACAAACCCCACTCATCTTCTAAATATTAATACTTAAGAATCACTCTTCAATTTTTGAAAGCACACTTACTTGAAAATGTTTCTTTGGATATTTTGTTCACTATTTCATTAATGATTATTTGTTTCCTTGTGTAATCAGTTCTAATACTGTAATTTATTACTTTTTTTTAAAAAAATGAATCATTTACTATTTTACATTTGTCTTAAATATTTGGTTATCTTAGCAGTTTAATTTTCGACAAAATATTCAGTTTTAAACATATATTTTTTTCAAATCTCTTTCTTACTTAAAACTTAAAAGAAATGGTACTAAATATGTTAAAAAATGTTATAAAATATCAAAATTATCCTCTTTACTTTCTGTAAATGGGATACTTTTGAAATTTTTATAGTAGCATTCTTTTTAAGCCAGTGGCTGAGTGGTAGTGTATCGCTCTTCACACCCATGTCCGTGGTTCAAATATCGGGCTGACAGGATCGACTAAGCCTTTCATCCTTCAGTGTGTCGATTAAATGAGTACCAAGCTTGCTGGGAACTGGACACTGGGAGGTTTCGCGTCAGACTGACCAATTGACTGAAAAATCTGCTTATTCACCCCAGAGCCTAAGGTCATGAAAGTTGAGATAGACACAGAAGACCTTGACCCTCATAGATTATTGTGTCACTGTTCAATTAAGCTCTTTTTAAAATAATGCTTTATATCTTTCCTAATCCAAAGATCCTTTGTGTGTGTGTGTGTAGAAAAGGAGAAGTATTTTCATGACACTACGATTTATATATATATATATATTAAAAAATATGAGTTTATCAATTAATAATAAATAAGTTAAATATCAGCATTATTTACAAAATAATTTTAAACTCTTCAGAAACAGGCAGAAATTTTAAATGATTATTCAATTAAAATGTAACATATTTTAAATTTTACTTTATTTGCATTAAATTTTTCGTACAGAAAATAGAGTTTTATAACAATTATCAAACGCAAAATTCGAATGCTTTAAAAAACTCTTCCATCAAAAAAAAACCCTTTTTTTTTAATATCAATAAATTCCAAATGCCTAATAAACATCAAAAATACATTATTTTTTTCTTTTTTGATAAAACTGGCATATATAAAAATAACTAAGGTTGGTGTGTTGCTTACTTAAATGCATTTTTTTTATTTTAATATTATCAAATCATTGAACTTAATAATATTTTCCTACATAAATAGAAATAATTGAATATTTCTTATCCATCTTGGTTAAAAAAAAAAATAAATAAATAATTCTCATAAAAGTAAAATCTCACAAAAATTTTGAACTAAAATTTACTACAAATATAGTTTGTAGAATAAACGGATTAAAAGAGAAATAGTATTCAACGTAAACATCTTCTACTTTTAAGCATCAAAATAAGGACCAAAAAATTAATTATTTAAATCCACTAGAAAAGTCAAAACAACTTCTGTTGAAAAAATACGAAACTTCATGAAATTTAAAGCACATTTTTCTTTTTCCTAAATTGATTTACTGGAGCAAAATAACCGTCTATTCTATTTAACGCTCCTCGGTTGCAATAAATCCTTAGATCTCCTCTGAGTAGTTGTGATGCTTCTAAAATCATTGTACTGACTCCAAGTAATTAGATCGCTACTGCATTGAGTTAAACCTTCTTTTCGGTTGTTGTTTTGGATGTGATCCAAGCATCCAATCAATGGTCATCATCTACTATTGTTTACGAAAGGAATATGAAACAGCGACGGAAGCCGATCATCACTCGTTTTTTCCAATAAATTCGCGCTCACGCTCCAAGACATATTTTTTTTTATGTGTGGATGTTTGTGTGCGCGACATTTGTACTGGTACAAAAATCAATTCTTCAGAGATGGAATGAAAATAATCGAGAGGATGGATAAAAATATTGTACCATACGATTTTTTTCCATAACATAGCAATGGAATCAGAAAATCTGTAACTAAGATTAATGAAAATACTCTTCTGTCCTTTTCGAAAAGATCTTACAGGGAAAAAAGTTTCAGGATCGTTGTTTTGATGGCACGAGACTATACTGAAGAAGACAATTGCACTTTTTTTACTTCTTTTAGGGATGAAGTTAGATTAGTATTTGATGGTGTTCATCTAAATGTGTTTCATTATAGGACATCTCTTTAGATGCAATATTTGAAGGAATCATTTATCATCTTCGTTCGAGGTTTACTTTGTAACACGTTATTATTTACTTTCAAAACTACCAGGGGTAATTTTCAAAACATTGTTTTTCTTCGTAACAAAATAGGATATTTCGGAATAAAGGTATTAAGGGAATCGTTGAATCACGTGAGTTAATTATTTTTACACAAGTATGGACTGTTAGGAATTTTTCTCGCTCACCAAACACTTATTTGCAATCGACAAATAAACAATAAATATGAATAAATATTTACATTGTGGTAAATAATCATATACAAAATTTAACTATCGTGACAATTTATAACATTATTGTGAATAGCAATAATTAACTTTGTTTGAAATTAATTACTGAAAAAATATTAAAATACAATTAAAAACATAAAATTTGTATTTGATTTCTAAAGAGATGCAGTTTAACAGGTACATTATCAAACTAATGTAAAAAAGGCTTATTGAATATTTACTTGCCTTACTCAGCATTAAATTGTTTTTCTTTTTATACTTAAACGCTATACAATTACCATATTTAAAATTACTAGAACCGTTTATTTGTTTACTTAAAATCCAAAATGCAAAAACATCATTTTAAAAAATTCATATTAGTAAAAGTATAATATTATTATTGAGGATTTTTTTCCTACTCCCTGTAATAATTTATTATTAAAAAATTCTTATTAATAAAAACAGTTGGAGTGTAAGTTTAAAAAATAATTAGTGGAGACTCATACTGAGAATCTTCTGAATGAGTGATTTACTTAATCATTGATCTATTTTGTCATTTAATTAGAAATATAAATTCTTTCAAGTGAATGATTGCTTACAATTACGTCGCACTATAAGGCAAGACAAGGGCCTTAACTCCTGGTGGACGGTTTTTGTAATTTTGAAACTGACTCAAGTGACGAGAGAGACACCTGTGATCTTGCATTGCACTTTCAAGCTACCACAACACGTCAAACGAAGATTTCGAGCTTCGACTGTTTTAACGCTCATTCAGACACGTTATATGGTGGGTATTTTGTGCAGTAAGAATCAAATTCATGACGCACCACCAATGAGTTTGTGACCATAATTATTAAGCTACCGCAGACCAAATTTCTTTCTAGGAACAATATTTAGTAATCTAATTGCGCATATTTAAGATGAATATTTTCAGTTATGTTGCATAATACTATATTGCATAGTAAAAGCAATTAAATTTGGTCAGAAAAATCTCTTGATGTTCATTCATTTAATATTTATCATTGATAAATAACACGAAATATTCAAGCCTCATATTTGGAAGCATTATTCTGAAAAGAAGAGGTCAAATTATTAAAAAAAATTTTGGATTATTATTTTTAAAAATGTAGCTGAATGAAAGTATTGTTCAGCTTTGCAATTTGTTTGAATATTATGTTTTTGAGGGAAATTGCAACCTTCTTTAATTTGCGGTGATTTAACCAATTATTCATCATACATCACTTTTCTCCATTAATTTTACTAAAAAAAAATTATTGAATGTAAAATTATAAAAAAAACAATAAAAGGAAACAGAATAACAAGTATAATTAAATGCATAACAAGTTGTTAATATAATCCTTGTCATCGTATTTTAATCAGTAGAATTTCAACGAAAAAATATTGAAACACTTTTTAAAAAAATACAATTACTTTTCTTCAAAAAGTATTTTTTTCTTTTACTTCCTATTAACTCTTAATATTGTTTGAAATTAATTTTGACTTTAATAACAGAATTTAATCTTAGCTTAATAATAAAGTTAACATAAGAAAAATGGTCTTTTTTATTGAATGGGCCTCTAAATAATTGCAACAATGTTTTTTTCTTTATCTTTCATCAACTAATAGCATTAAATTACTGCCTGAAATGAGGGTTTATGGTTGTAATTATATACTGGAATTAGAAAGAGTTTGTTTTCAGAATGAAGTTATTATGCATTTCATAATATTTACTCCTTTATAAAAGTCCTTTTCAATTTTTTTCTGTGTTCGGTGTTTTCTTTGTTCTTTTAATAGAGCTATTTTTTGTTTCCAAAGCCTTAAATTTCTTAGAAGCCTAAGAATAATTATTATGTTTCTGTACTCTGCATTTCTTTTAATTTTCTTTATGAATAAACTCGAAATTTTTTTTAAAATTCTGAATCTTTTGTTAGTAACTTTTATTACATGAAAATAAGGTTGTTATAATTTCGCTTCATTTATTGGAATTAAGAAATACAGTTTTGGATTTGCTGAACATGAAGGAAAAAAAACCCAGTTTAATGAAAAAATCTCAGTACAATTTTGTACATTAAATTAAGTTCATTTAATGTTGTATAGTAAATTGAGTGCATTTATGCTTAAAAGTAGGGAACAAGTAAATGATTTAAATGACAATAGAAATATTATCACTGCTTTGAAACAAAATATTATTCCTCATTCATAAAGAAACAAAAACATATTTTTCATAGCTTGAGCAGATAACTATAACAAAAAGGAAAAAAAAATAACTCTGATCATAGCGTTTAAAAAATAAAATAATTTTATAGCACTCAAAAATAAGTTAAAAATAATTTACCAGTTCCTTCATTAATTTATCAGGTTAAGTTATTAATTACGTTTAGTAGTTGAAACCAAATTAATAGTATGCTTTTTTAGTTTAAAATTTTATTACTTTGTGTGCTTCTAAATGTATTAGCTTAGATAAATATATATATTTAAATAAAATTGGATCGTGACAGAGAACATATTCAAATCCGTAGTAAATTACCTGACTTGTATAAAATAAGAAAATTTCCATAGTTTTCAGAATATATCGTATGACAAGAAAAATACAAAATAAAGTTTAAGCATTCAATCTTAGTGCATGAAAAGTTAGAAATAAATTAATATAGAGTTATTTATATACGTATAGAAATAACTCTATTAATTTATTTAATCCAGTATTTTTAAATGTAATTCCGAGTTTAATATATTTATTTACAAATAAATTTCCATGTATGACAAATACTTTACTTTTATACATCTTAAAATGTGATGCTTTTTTAGTGTAAACTGAAGATTCCCCCAATGAATATATATATATATATATATATATATATTCCCATGTATTATTCATTTAAATAATTCTTAACGTAGTTATCAACTTTATTTTTGTGCTATCTACAACTAAAGAAATTAATTTATGAAATACAAACTTTAAAATGTAATACTTGACTCTATATTGTCTTAAAAAATTATATATATACATACCATTAAAAATAAAATATATTAACTTAAATAGAGTGAATGTCAAACTGAAGAATGTTTCAACCTTGAAGAGCCGCTTCTAAATTAGAATTTGTTTTTCATCTTACGCGTAATATAATGATAGTTCGCGAACTGACAACCCGAGAGTCGGAATGGTATAATTGGAGTGTCCACTTCAGAAAGTTCAGGGACCTTTTTTGAATAGCAAAAGTAAAAAGATTTAAAATCAAGTAAGCAATAATGGTACAAGTTAACTGAAAAAGGGTAACTTTGTAGATCGCTACAATCCCAGTAGAAATTATAGCACTTTTTAATTAGAGTTATCGTTATTGTTTATTTTATTGTGTATAATAAGCTGTCCTGGAATTTTATTTTTAGCTCAAAGGATATTAATTTTTCAGAGGAATGGAAAAAGTACACTGTGAATGCTGTGCGTAAAGTAATTATTAATATGTTCCAAATGTCACGGATTTTTACTATCGCTACGACAGATATGACTTATTTAATCATTGCAATTCTCCTTCAATTATAATGTATAGTTAATTAACTTAATTATAAATAAGTAACTATTCCACATGAAAAGTTTTATTGGCTGAAGTGAATTATGCTTTTCCTTTATGAACATAACATATTTGATACACACACAATATATACATATGTATATCTACTCATTGCCAAAAAATTTGCGCACCATAAAATAAGAATGAAATTGTTTCGAAATTTGACATAAAGGTACATGTGAGATTTGTAAGTGATTAGAAATGCAGAGCATAATCGCCCATTGCTTAATATCACCTGAGGGTATTGAACGTTTTTCGTTGGTTTATTAAACAAGTAAGCAGAGCATTGCGTGTATTTAATCTGTTGCAAAGACATGCATATATTTGCAAATTGCATGACGCCGCCGTAGGAGACAATGTGAGTAGCAGCCAGAGTTCAAAATTAAAAGAATCATAGGAATGAGGGTAACCGGGTGGGTTAACTCGGCGAGTAATTTGCCACCTGGACTATTTTCCTTTTACTGTGTTTGGAACAAAATGACAAGAGATAGGTATGTCACACAGAGAATAGGCTCAGGATGCCCTCTGCAGACCAATAATCGAGAATACCATTATATCATAAGACACACACATAGTGCCAACTATCTCAATTTACGCCACCTTACACAAGTAACAATTTCAATACGTAGTTTTGTTCCAGCCCGTACCATCGAAACGCACCAGACTAAAGAAAAGCTGCTATCCATTTCGCGTACTGCTATTGACACTCATTCACCGACACCTCAAATTGTAGTGCTATCACGCTCGAAGGGATATGACTGAAACCGAAAGAAATCAAATCATCTTCAGTAAGGAAGCCTGATTCAATTTAGGCAGTGATGGGGGGGGGGCTGTGAAACGTAGTAAGTCATTTTCATTGTATCAATAAAGTTTTATTGTATTAATTTAGAGAAAGCTTGAAACTACTTATTTTTAAAATAGCACTTCTTCAGAGAGATCATCACTAGAGTTTCAAATTCTTTTCAATAAAAGGGCAATTAAATATGTTTATATTTTACTTTGGTATTGAAAGAGCATGTTTGTTAAAAGAATGAATTTGAAAAAATTTGTTATGGTTCAAATGAAGCTTAAGATGAATGAAATACCATACTACTACAATTTAATTAAATTATATAATGCAAAAATTCAATTGATAGCGCTCATTTTATCTTTCAAAGATTTATTGAAAAAATACTAGATGGCTTAATTAAGGAAGCACAATCTTTATTTTATTTATTTAAACATGCTAAAAAATTTATTTTGTATTTGAATGAAGAAAACGTAGTATGTCTATTTACCTCAATTAAAGCATTTTTTGTGTTGAAATTATTTTAAATGCTTTCTAAGATAACCTATCTAGTGTAATCAAATTACTTTACTTATAGAGTATGCTGAGTGATTTTTTTTAAAAGGGGAATTTTGAAAAATTGTATTGAGAGAAAAAAAATGTATTATCTACTTAGAATAGGAATCATTTTAATTGGCATTAATCTTTGCGTTGTTTTTATAGTCTATGTACATGAAAACTCTCAGAATTTTTTTTTATAGTGCCTAAGACTTTTTTTAAGCAAAGTAATTTGTTTATAAAATAAAAAAAAATGTATAAGAACTTTGTTGCTTTGATTCAAATGATCGAGTAAGACTTTTATCTTTTTTTGTAGAGCTCAATTGCAAGTTTACTTTCCATTCTTGCTCAAATTATTTGAATAAACAAATTCAATAATTCCTTTTTTTCTTCAAAATTTGTAATTAGCACTGCGCTTTTGTAAACTTGATTACTTAAAAATTTGAAACAGTATGCAAATACTTATTTATTTTTTTCTATCGAATGTTTAAATATAATTTTTTTCGCAAATTGATTCATTACCTAAAGGAGATGCAATTACAAACTTTAGCAATAGTATTTTACTAATAAGTGAAATTAACTTGATTTTTATTATATAGAAAATTTGATTTATAAAATAGTTAAATTTTTTTAAAATTATTTTATTCAAAATTATGTAAGCTTGAAATCATTGACTACAGTCAAAAATAGTTAAATACCCTTATTGTGTTGTTTTTTAACATAGGTAAGACTAAACATTGTTTTAACGCTATCCAACATTTCCTTATTTTTGGCTGGATAACTAGGTTACATGCATAATAACAATAAAAAGAACAGTGATGATCATATTACATATCATACATAATTGAGAAAGGAACATTTCTGAAACCGAAGACTAAGAACAGCGAGCCAATATATACATAAACTCATCTGAACAAAAATGGGAAACTTAATTTCTCTCTCTCTCTCTCTATTTTTTTCCATTCATTTTTTGAACAATCACTAGCTAAAGGTGGTAAAGTAGGATTAAGCTTGTTATGCGGGATCTCAAACTTTCCCTTCAGCAGAAAATGTGTGCATTAACAAGTAAATTGTAGAAAATAAAACCATGGTTAAAAAAGACAAAAACCTAAATATTGCACTTGCAATCATACATTAATCTATTAAACAATTAAACTATAAAAAGAATGGCTATTGTAAAAATGGAATAAGTTGTAAAAAGATACACTCAATAATATGAAACTCAAGAACTTACCAAATAATTTTTGATACACATGCATTATGCTTCTTTTATTACATTCACACATTTTTAAACAAAATTACCTATTTATCTTTCAAAACAAGGTAGAAAAATGCTGATTATATACACAAAGGAACATTTATATACATATAATATTTAGCTTTTCTTTATAAATTCATAATTTTTTGAAAATAAATATCAATAATGTATGCAATTTTTTATGTTAATTAAGATGGAGTTAAGCATTAGTTGTTAAAACGAAGCAAATATTGTTATTGATATTTTTTTCGATAATATTAAAATTTTTCTTCATTTTTCAGACAATATATTTTTAATGAATATGTAAATTTTTTAAATATAAGTAACATTAATGATCACTTTCACTTTGTAATTTTGTTAGAAATATTGATTTTGTATATAATTTTTTACCTTATTTAAAAATAAAGCTCAATGGGTTTTCGTTTCTTTTTGAACGAAATCATTAGAAGGCAATTAATAATAAATGATGCCATTTTTTCACATAAAATATTGATTAAAGCATAAATTTGAAGTTTAAAGAGGTTACCTCCAAGTAACTTTTTTTAATAAGTTGTGATTTTCGAAAGTGAAGCTCCATTAAAAATTTTGGCCGGTTTTAATTTTTATCTAAAATATTAACTTCGTAATACTTTTAGCATAAAGTGTTTATGTCATCCACGTGCGTAACTTGTTCTATATCTATCAAAAATGTTTATGCATAATATGTTTCTTCCTATGGCGACTTTGCAAATTTTTCTTCTAATTATTATAATTGACGTTTTAGCATCGCAAAATTCGACGTTAATAGACCTTTGAAGGGATGATGTACAGCAGAATACATTAAAATTACTTTTGAAAATTATTTTTTCCTCCAGGATTCATGTGTCTAAAAAACTTGTTTTCAAACATAAATGGGAGTTTAATCTTTGTGATACATTGTATAAAAATAAAAGATTAAATCTCTTGTCAATATTTTTTTAGAGTCTGCTTACTTAATAAAATCCCCTGAACAACATTAGGTACAACACTTTAAATGAAAAATCCCTCAAAATAAACTAAAAGATTTAAGCGGTTAAAAACAAATTTCCAAAATGTTAATTTTTTTATGTTTTGTTCGCTGTAATTCGTTTAAGAAAATAATACTGTTAATAAAATTTTATTCTCAATAAATGAGATTTATTTATAAAAATGTGGTGTTCTTTTCCCACCAATTCCACTTTTTTGAATTTTAAATAAAAAAGTGAATTAACAGATGAAGCCTTATCACAGTATTTGGAAAATAGAATATTTAATATTTATACGTTTTACTAAGAGGAGACGCTCATCATTTAAAAACTGCTGTATTTAGGCTTTTTTATGGTGTCTAATATGTATTATCTACTATTTTTATCTATTACACAAAAGTCAACCTGAGAGTGTTTTAGATTTATTATTATTATAGGATTGTCATTTAAATATACACCGTTCATATATATTCGTCTATCTGCAGTTTTTAATGAACACGAGGAATTACATCTTTCTTCTTGTAATGGCGTTTTCCAACCTTAAAAATCTACAACCAGTCTAGCTCCATCAATAAGGTGTGCGCCATCAGACATGCGCAGAAACGTTCAAAGCAAAATACCGTCTGTTTTGTGGCTTGGTAATAGCGGTCGGCACTACATAAATAATTAAACAAAAAGTGTAGGACACAATGTTATATGTAAAAGAATGAAAAGTGAAATGTCATTTTACATAATTATTAAATCATCTCTAATGTAGAAATTCTAGATAAGACTATTACAAAACGTTCTTGCGGTACTAATAATTCCTAAACATGGTGTTTAGTGCAAACACTGGATCGATACAAAAAATATATGAAAATGTTTTATATTAATCTATCAACATAAATTATAGTTTGTTTTCCATTTCTACTTTTGAAAAAAATGGCTGGATAAAATTTAGGATTAGCCGAACTTAAAATTTCTGCACCTTAAAAAATTTCTAATTTACATTCTGTTTGTCTTCAAGAACCAAATTTAATTTCATATTCATGCACACACACAACACACACACACACACAAATTACATTTATAAAAAAAAACAATGTTGTCTTCTTCTGAAGTATTTTAAAACCTATCATAACTTACTTAAATGTGGTAATATTTCATTGACAAACCTTTTTTTCAGCAGTGCCTTTCAACTTAGGAAATAATGGTTGCTGAAATGTGATCCAAACATGTTTCTCAACATTTTTTTTAATCACCTGTTGATTAAAGTTATCGTATTATGATAACCAGATTTAAATCGTTGAAAAATTCTACTTCCATTCGCCGAAAGCTATAATATTTTAACCCCACACTCTTTAGGAACTATTTTCTTGTACTCAATATAATCCTAGAAATCTTCCACAATACCATTTATATACTCGATGAAATATTCCTGCATTTTTGGATTAATCTTATTTGGATATCAAGACTTCATACCATTTCCATTTATTTTTCGAACAAGTCTTAATAATTGTTGCAATTATGGTCTATTGAATATCGCAGCTATTTTTTAGATATCAAATATATATATATGCCCGTTTGTACGTATAAGCTTTGATTGGTAATTTGTCAATGTCTGGGTTCTTTGTATCTGACACTTTTAATTAAGGTTTATTTAAATTGTAGAATGTATATTGAGACCAGTAAAAAAAAAATGGTTTTTTTAATGATTTTGTCTAAGAAAATACGGTAGTGCACAAAAGATGAGTTAAAAAACAAAAAAATCGAACTTTTTTATACGTAAATAGAGAAAGATTGGATGACATAATTTAGTGCACGGATAAGGATGATCTCAATGTGTGATTTTTTTCTGCCTGTAGAATTTGTTAGTCAATGGCATCGCTGGCAAATGACGAAACTTTTAGATGGAGCAGCTGGTTTAATTTTGGTGTAAATCTTGTTGATTCCCAATTAAAAAAGATTTAAAAGATTCAGCAGGTTTCAAACATGAGATAATGGACACATTTTATAGAAAAATCTTTAGTACAACCTCTTTAAAGATGACTGATTGTACAGCAGCAGAAAAAATCCCCTTTCTAAAAGACTCTGAACATCCAAAGCGCTGATGTGAGACTCCTGAAGATGCAGGATCATCGAATCATAATTAAAAAATTTGCATGTGAGCTGAGCCTCTAAATTAAATCAGCTTATTATATTCTAGCTGATTGGACTTCAAGGAAATCTCTAAGAGAAAGAATATGATTGGATATTATATATTTTTTACAACTACGTGTTTTTCAGTTTCCAGGAGATACAAAGCTTCTATATGTTTTTTCCAAGTACCTACTCTTCATCAATGACTCTGTGTGGCACATGCTTTTTTCTAAGAAAAAAAATCTCCGAGGAGAAACACTAACAATGGAAATACCTCATACGGGACATTTTTAAACAGGCGTACCAATTTGTATGCAACAGTTGTATAAATGCTAAGAGAAAAGTGTAAATCTACTTCAATGACAATACTTCGAAGAACATTAGCATAAGATTGTTGCGCCTAAATTAAATTGTTTTTTATGTATAGAGGTTGGGTATTCTTAGAACACACGCCATATGTATACAGTCTTAAGATCGCGCATACGTGGAGTAAAGCAGCCGATGACTCCAATTACTTGAATAATAACATATTTGTTAATGAACAAGGACAAGCAAATTAATTCAAGAAGAAAAACTGACATATATACACATAGAAATATAATAAAAGATTATTCATAACAGCTGAAAACACACTCGTTTCAAACAAGTTGCATAACACTCCAGAAACCGCTCTCCGAACAGTTCCACTAGCAAGAACTTAGACAGAGAAAGTATCTCTGTCGTATTGCAATCAACGCAAAAGCAGAGCCTAAACTTGACTGAGTCGACATATGTCTCAAATGTCCCTTATATAGCTCATGAAAATTTCCAGAAGGTTCGATCCAAGAAACTTCTCCAGGGTTCCTTTGCGATATCATTTGTCACCAAGGGAGATTAATTCGACATTCTCGAGTGTCATTATAAGTTTGCTATAATCTTATTTTCCATGTTGTGAAGAGAACTTTCACCTTAAAACCCAACTTTCCGCAAGCAGTATTTCACAGCAGAGAAAACATCTATGTCGTTTTTCTATTTATATGTTATCATTAGACGCTCCATCACAGCGTAACTCCAGACGCTGCATCACAGCACAACTTTTTTCCAAACTATGGAAAATGCAATGGAAGATAACACTGAAAATCCCTTTGCAAAAACCATGTGTGTGTGTGTGTGTGTGTGTGTGTGTGTGTGTGTGTGATATTGTTTGTTAGATTCCAATAAACGCATAGGCCTTAAAAATAAATTTCATACAAACTTCACTATAAAATTTTTAAATACTTGATTAAATATGTATTAAATAGTGAAACCAACCAACAAACATTTTCTTCTTTCTGACCTTTACTATTTTTTTTTATAGAATATCGATATATCGATTCAAATAACGAATTTATTTTATCCATTAATATTACGTTTCATAATCAACTTCTAATTTTGAACATTTGAATGTTTGGGTGAACTAAATTTCACCAATCTATGGGAGATACAAAAACTTTATTTACTTACATCAATCTTAGCACTTCAACACATTTCATAATCTCAAAATATGAATTCCTGTTGAATTATACATAAAACCAAAAACTTGTTAAAGCACTTATCATATACTGCAAATAACATATTGATATATATTTTAAGGTTTGAGTTCAAAGATCTACTTACCACAAATGCATGAAATTTCATTCCAAACAGTTAAATTTATTACAAACATCTGTCGAACACTCTTCCACAAAACTTAAGTATAACATACCATTTCGAAGCGTCATTTGCTTTTCTTAAGAATCCGTCCAAACAGAGATTGACTCCCTCCCTTGTGCTTTGAGAATCCTGCATTCGAAGATTGAAAGAAATCCATTCCAAATGTGCGCATCCAAATCGTGACGCTGCATAAGTGGGGAGGTATAAGGAAAGGAAGAAGAGAGGATAAGAGGATTTGGAATAATCCTATTTTCACATGTCCGAAGAAAAACTCTTTCGAAGCGACAAGTGGATTTTCGGGATCCCACTTCCAGTAATAACGAGAAAAAGAGTTATAGATGTTATTTAATAAATTGACGGAAAAATGTACTGGATATATTTATCGAGTTGTATGGTAAACGTGACTTTTATGTTCAATAAAAATATCATACAATAATTTAAGATCGCGAAACTGGATGCTTTCATATACTTGGAGAAAAATATGAAGATGTATTGAATAATGTAACGTAAGTGTAAGAAAAAAAGCATTTTTAGTTTAACACATTATACTATTAGTCCATTATATTAAAAAATAAATTTTCAACGTGCCATACATTAAGTATTATTTTTAATGCCCTCTCAGGTGTCGAAGCTCTGTAGTAAAAACTAAGACGAATACAACAATAAAGAACATTTGAAAGCATACATAAACAATTCTAGCTTTATTTACATCATCGATTCTATTCTATCAACAGTTCTCTTTACATCATGTCCCTGATAGGCAGGCGTGATAACCCTACGTGGGAGTCGTGAGCATATTAAAAAGTCAAAAACAAAAGATTATTTTTTATAAATTATTAAAGAAAGCAAAACAAAAATGAATTCTGATATAATAAAAAATAAAATACACAATGCAAATTGTTTGCAATTTGTTCCAATTTAAAAATTAGAAATGAAAAGTAACAAAAATACTTATCCTAATACTTACAAATTACTTATAATTAAAATATCTCTGTATCACTGAAAAGTTATAAAAATTTAATATTTATCTTGATAATTTGTTCGGTTTATAATTAAGATCATATGTTAGATTAGCGTCAAAGTGCATTATTATAGCATTCAATATATTGTTATTATATAAGGGGGAGGGCGATAAATATTATAATTCATAATTGGGTCACAAACACTGAAAGTTGGAGAAATACAGATTTATATTCTTAACAAGTGTTCAATGTGAAAAACCTTAGTTACGTGGCATACAGGAATACTATAGTTCTGTTCCTACTACACTCTATTCAACAAGGCACTGTCAACGTTTTTGAGAACGCGTGCTATTCATGTTTTCCAAAACTTGGTTTTTACATATGACCAAGTTTTCTTACACCTTTTACTGCAGGATGTAGCAGGAATGCATGAAATGATAAAAACGTTAATAATACATTGTTGAATAGAGTGTGGCAAAAATTGTACTATTCCATTGACGTATGCCGTACAACCAAGCTTTCGTACGTAGAACACCTGTAAAGTACGTAAACGAAATGTATCCGCATTCTTTCAAATGTTCTTTTTGCCGTATTCGTCTTAGTTTTTTTACAAAAGCGTTTCGAAATCCTGGACAGAATTATGAATATCCCTGTATTACATATTGCTATCAATATTTTGCTCGACGATTATTTTGTGTAGTTGAGCTCTTTAGTACAGAAAGTCACGCATGCACGTGATACTGGGAGTTCTTTTTTCCTCCTTTAAGTTAATTGCAAACACTAGAATTTTTAATTATTCTTTATTATAAAAATATATATATGGAGATAACAAAAAAAAATGATTCTACAAAAAAAAAAAAAAAAAACCAAGCAATTTAAAAAAAAAAATCAAGTCAATTTCTACTTTGAATGGATGAATGGAAAATATTTTATTAACAAAAGAAAATTTGAACAAGAAATATGTATATATATATAAGGGGAAGAGATTGAACTGAAAAATAGTAGGACTTGAAAAAAGAGCATTATTTGTCAACATTGTGTTGTAACAATGCACGTCATGTTTGGCTAGTTTGGATGGAAAACCGATTTAAGTCATCAACTTTTGCCATTGTTTTAATGGTTACATTGTTACAACAATGGAGAAAAATCTAAGTTGGCATCGAAAACTGGTAATTAATTTAAATTAATTTAAATACCGAATTAGTATTTGTAAAAAAACCTGTATTAACATCAATTGTCATCTACTACAAGTTTAAAAAAATTATTTGAACTTGATTGGATAAATAGAAAGTATTTTATGAATGATTGAAAATTTGAACAAGATAAATTTATACATAAATAATATATATAAAGAGAGAGTGAGCTAATAGTAGGAATTGAAAAAATAATAAATTGTAACTCTAAATTATAATTTAAATAATTGTTTTGATAATGGAGCCAATAATCATCCTAATGATTCATCATTCCATAACAATCCATCATCCAGAAGAGAATTTTAATAATGAAATAATTAATAATACCTACACCAATCCTTGTATAAGTATTTATTGTTTAAATAATTATAAAAAAAGGCAAATATGTGCAACAATGCTTGAATAGTCACGTTTACTTTACACCGTTCTATTTTTAAAGAAAATAGCAAATAAATTGTTAACTATTTTTTTCTTTTATGTTGTTACTTATTATTGAGTTCTTCAATATTTAATAAGTTGACATTTTTTTTCAATTGACTTTTCGTTTTTAATTGGTTTTTTAGCGAAGAAAGGATTTATTATCTGCTAGGAGAAAAATAATATTAAAAAAGGCAAAGATAAAAACCAGTACGTTGATGGGAATTATTTGAATAACACAAATGAATTAAAAAAGTCGGTCTTCATAATTTGGAATAACCCCACGATAAGAATATAATTGACTTTTTTAATGCATTATTAATATTTTTTTAATTTCTCAATCAATTTTCTCGTGCGGATTTCATTTTATTTGAAAAATTTAATAATTGAGATAGCGTGAAATGTATTTGTGATTGATTTTTTTTATTTGGTATTTTTCTTTTAAGCGCAAATCTATATTCGGCTTTTGCGTAATTATTTTCGAAGCAATTTCTGATTTAAGAAATTGGTTTTTAAAGCTGAATTGATTCTTTAATCAGTGAGTTTTTGTTACATTGTTTATATTTTCTTTAGTCTTAACTACTTTTACTCAATTAAAATTTTTATGATTTTTTATTGATTTGCAAGAATAGCAATGGATATAAAAAAAAAAAGCGTAAATAAGAATCTTCTGATTATATTTTTAAAAAAAGAGATAATTGAAATTTTAACTATGCTATGGGTTTCTTTTTCAATGAACGAAGTATATAGCTTGTTTGTTATAACATATAGTTTGATTTTTATAAATTTTAGCGCCAGTTAAATATTTTAAAAAATTTTTACATATTATGTTCGAGTAATGTAGCAACGAGTTACATCTTTACAAAGTTCCGTGGCCGCGGTGGCCGAGTGGTCTAGGCATCGGTTCATGGCTAGCGTGTCATGAGTTCGATTCTAGTACCACTAAAGATCCGCCGTGTAGGGGCGCGATGCACATTAAATCTGTCGAGAACTAAAACGTCCTCCCGTTGTGTGGTAGTTAGGAGATGGGGTGCCAGCTCAGGTGTCGTCCGCGTCACTTGACCATGGTTCAAAATTACGCGGACCGTCGCCAAAAGCTCTCGTGTTGCTAATCAGTGCGACGTTAATATTCACTCATTCACTAAGTTACCTTCCGACGCGTCCATAGGAGCCCATGTTAAATTGCGTAAGTTAACGAACTTTTTCTCAGAAACTACTTACTTCTCGTGGATAAAATTTTTACAAAAAATTCTGATACTATCAACAAAACGTTAACGAAGGGTTTTGATTTTTTGTTAAAAACTGAAGTAATTATGAATTTTTTTTAAAAAAAATGTCGAATTTGTACCCCTAAATTTAGTTTAAAAAAGCCTTATCTCTTTAAAATAGGTTTGCCAGATAAAAATTATTATCATTATTAAAATGTGTAAATATGTTAAAAGTGTGCTCACTAAAAATTTGACGATTATGTAGTGAGTAGTTTTTGAGAAAATGGTTCATAAAGTTAAAAATAAAAATATATTTTGCGGGAACAGGCTTAAAAGTGAAAATTTGTAATTTGTTGAGAATTTACTTTTTTTAGTACTTTCCAGAAGCATTTGAAACATTTCTCTGTGTCTACAAAAGACTCTTCTAACTTTTTTTTTCAGTTTTCTTAACAATTTTGCCTTTTTTTTTTTTTGGATTTCAAAAAGTTTTTGTTGGGCTACACGAATCCTACGTGCATCTAGTTTTTGAAGCATGACACACAGTTATAACTTGTCTTAATATCATAATATTTTAAGATAATTAATTTTACTATTTGATTCACACTGAACTGTGCAATAGCCACATGTATGCCTAATTTTATAGTATTTAATTCCCCAAATGTTGATCTTGGAATCACTGACCATATGCTGTTATCAACACCAAACCATATACACTTTTCAATAAACCCAATACACTGTAATTTTTCCACTTGAACATTATATGGATTCACGCTCATCAGAAACTTATGCAAGGAGAAACACAGGTGCTCCTAGCAGAGCTCATTTGATGTGCGTCAAGGAGAAGCTTGGTTTAAAAAATAAATAAAAGTACTTCTATTTATCGTTTCGTTCATATAATATATCATTTTAAACAGAAATATATAAACTTTTAAAAAATATAAAAAGTGAAAATTTATAATTTTTTTAAAAACTATGTACCTGATCCTCTCAACTTTTTAAACCCTGCCCTATGATTGAAAGGTGACATGAAAAATTTGTTGATACAATTCAAAACAAAACTAAGCCATAACAACTATAAAAAATATTCGTAAAACTTATATGATTTACAATTTTTTTTAAATGGAACAATGCCTATTAGCACTTAATTTTCTATTTAACTTGCTTTAAAATTATGAATAATGATATTTAAATTTTGATTTTTTCATAATTTTGGGATTAGTATACTAATTTTTAAAGTGTCAATCAGAAGTAATACAGATTCAGTAAAAAAAATTGGCGAGACATTTCCGTCGTAACAAAAGTCCTCATATTGGTTTGAGCTGGATGTTTGAATAGTGCATTGCCATCATACGTGTCGTCTTTATGACCTATATTTACTACGACATTGTCTTCCCAACATCAAATATTCACTTGTTCGTCACTTCGGCTATTGAAATGTCCCCATAGCAGATTTGAAGATCCATCGAGGAACGTGTGAAATAGGAAGGAGAAGGGAGAGTAAAAAAGGAAATATCGAGTAGAGCAATTTGTCATAGATACCTGTTTTCGACACTTATTGGAAGTCTAGTAATCGCAGATGTAACGGGTTTCTTCGTTCCTTTCTGCTAATTATCGTCAAGGGGAAAACGGTTTCATGAATTGTTTGATTTTTAAGAATCTTTTTCCGTGTGGGATCTGCGACGCAAGCGAATTATTTTACTATTTAAAGTTAAGTAAAAGAAATTCGCGGAGAGTGTGGAAAATGAAATCTTAGAAGATAGTGAAA
>BMAO01001098.1:0-23657 GCA_019973975.1 Trichonephila clavata | reverse complement strand
ATGGCAATGGAAATGTTCATTGTAGGTGATACGTTGCTTTAGCTTCGCTAGATCAACAGGAGGGGGAGGGATGAATACCTTGTCTTTTACATACTCTCCCTCAGAAAGATATCACAAGGTGTAAAGGCAAGACTTCTTGATGACCATTGGGTAAGTGGCATGTTGTAGTCCATGAAACTTCCTATCTATTGATGAGAGAGATGTTCATTGGTTGTGATACGCTGTTTTAGCTTCACCAAATCAACAGGAAGAGGAGGGATGAATATTGTGTTCATCTTTACCCTCCCTCAGAAAGAAATCACAAGGTGTTACAGCAAGACTTCTTGATAGCCATTGGGTAAGTGACATGTTGTAGTCCGTGACAATTCTAATCCATTAGTGAGGGAGATGTTCTTTTAGATGGTTTCAGACGTCGCCTGACCAGTGTGGTGGTGCACCATCCATTTAAAGAATGAAGATGTCAGAATCTTCCTGAAACTGTGGCGTCAACCAAACAGTTAACATGTCCAAGAAAACGACCACCTGTAATCTTTTGCTAAATTTAATAGCACAAAGAGCTTTTTTCACTGCGAATGCCGCCATTTTGACTGACTAGTCACCTGACACGCATACCTTTGTCCTCGTCACTTCCGTCAGGGGTCAGACACAAATTTTAAGTGTACAAACACCTTACTGTTCACTGAGGTGTTGTTTGTCTTTGATTTTTACTGTTTTATAACTTCTAGAAAATGCATACTTCTTTATGAATCTCTCTGCATTTAACTGACATGCACTGTAACAGTTTGAAGAAACTAAATATTTGAACAACTTTGTCTAACAATCAAATCTGAAACATTATTCAAATTTTTCATTTAGAATAACAAGCCTAATGCAAGTTTTGAATTTAGTGACAATCACATGATTGTATTTGTCATGCGACTGTCTCGAATTTAATCCATTATGTATGTGTCTTAATATTTTTTCTCATTTTGCATTAATATTTTGATGCAGTATTTACTTGTAGATAGTATAAAATTTCTAGGAAGCTTTATATTTATCTTACGTAAAGTAATAAAACCACCAATGCACCGCTTATTTATACTAGGAAACTCTGTAAATAAAGATAAGATTAAATGCTTGTGCTCTTGATTTTTGTATCACACTTTATTCGATCCTTAAATAAATAATTAATTTAATCTGCAGCTAACAGTTAAAATACTTTATACAATAACTAAGCTTAATTTTAAAATTGAATATATTCAATCTCTTTTGATAATGTGTATAAGAGTCAAATTTTCAAAGTATTTTAACCTTGCTTGGATAGACCCAAATGCATTTTGAAATCCTACTTTCATAGCTTTTAAAGAAATGTGAAAACATTTAATTAACAAGTTCAAATTTTTCTAAGAGAAATTTGTCTATCCTTAATATTTTAATCTCGTATGTCGGATCACTTAAAGCCATGATAAATTTAAGGTTAGTAGCATTGGAAAGAATAATTTAAAATCGGTGCAAATATACAAGATTCTTAAAAGGAAATCTGTAGCTGTGTGCAACGAAGTAAAACATAGGTTTAAAATTATCACTTTTAAATTGCATTTATCGTTTCTTTTACCACCGGATTGCTGTTTATTTGTCTTTTTATTTATTAAAGGTAAGTGGTGCTTTGAAATATATGAGTACATTTTAAAGATTCTTTAGAACTAAAATAAGCTCTTAATGCATTTAAAAGATCACAGAATACATGTTTTCGAATACTTTTTTTCAGAAGCACAGTGATTAGAAATGAGTTGAATGTTCCAGTTAAAAGCAAGTCAAATAATATTTATCCATCGTTTCATTTAGACGCAAGAGGTTCAAAATGGCAACCACAGACACGAAAACGATTCTTATCATTCGAATGTACACTTCCACTAACTTTAAAATAAATCTTTTCACATTATCTCGTTGTAAATAATTCAGTGATGCAAATCTGTGCTATCATTATCGTCCGTTTCCGCTTAATATCATTACTTTCACACAATTTTAAAGGAAATAATACAATTTCTAAGGGATTAACAAAAAAGTCAGGTTGCATTGCAAACATTTATAAATCGAATTCCGTCTTTGAAATAGTTTTTAAAATACCACTTTTTGGATGCTCCCCCCCCCCCAAATTTATTTATTTTACAAAAGATATCACGAGTACAAAGTATTAGTAAGTAAAAGCAGAAAAATGTTCACAAAAGAAGATAAAGCAGAAAATTGTTTGTAAATAAACACGGACACACAATTCCGGTCACGAGTTCGTGACCATAACCCTTAGGTTTAATGGGCACCACAGAAAATCGAGCAATTTCACACTCCTCAAAAATACAAAACTTAAATTGTTATTTAACACTGACGAGCAGAACAAAATGGACTATGAAAACAACAACATTCCAACAGTACTTTCAGTGGATTATTGGTACCAGAGTTTCAAACCAAAATATTGAAAATCGAATCTACTTAGACTCTCTAGCTCAGAGGTACTGATACTTCTTTTCCGTCGGGCTGTAAACATATGGCAGATATTTCCTGCGAGCCGCAACATGAGTATTAATGGAAAAAACAGTATAAGACGAAGGTAATATTGGTCAATTAAAATGTGAAAAAACTGACCAAAGTATCAAAACTAATTTTTGGCTTTAATACTATATATTAAACTATCTCAAACATACGTGAAATTTCTTTTCTTTTTTGGTTTTATGCATTTTTACTGAATTCTGGGGCACTTTCAGTTCCCTTTCATTTAGGACCAAGTCCATGACTTACATTTTAGTATCATGCAAAAAAAGCTGCCATATCATTGGGTAATTTGATTTTTTTTTTTCTTTTGACAAAACTTTTCTTACTTTTATTTTAAAACTTACTTTATCAAATGCAGAATGGCAGCAGAGAAGAGTTTTTACTGATTTTTGGACTGAAATCAGATTATTTGTTTATAATTAAAAATTAGTTTCACCCGTAAAATGGTCACTCCTCCAGTTCAGTTCTCTACTCTTCACTGTTATTTATTACTAACCGTTACATTTACAAAATGAAAAAAAATTGCTATTCGTACCCGTATATATATACGACATCAATAGCAAAATGGGTAATTTCATTGCTTGATTTGTATAATTTCCCGCAAAATATTTCATTCATTTTTCTTAAATAATTGAATTTTGTAGTACAATGACCCATGAACAAGCCACTCAGAAAAGTCCAGCGGCCACAGGTTGATTATCGCTGCTCTAGCTGCTGACCTAGACAAAAATGTTCATTTAAATCACTCACTTATCTGTGCACAGCAACGCTATGCACGCATCAGACTATTGGTACGAAAAGGAATTCCTTTTCCGGTCAATCGTTAACAATTTTATTCCTGCCTTTTGTTGGGAGTGACTTGCAAAAGTATGGGTCGTTACATACCCCTTCATAAAGCAGAATTTATTTATTTATTTATTTGCCTTGGAACTTCCTGGGCGATACTATGTAAGTATTGCAGAGTAATACTTTTCCAGTGTGGCAATTGACATATATATTCAGTAGATTTTTCGTGTCGTTGAAACGTTATTCCGTTGGCATCATTGGCAGACTTTTTTTGAGATGGGGGCCAGGATGACGCGTCACCTCTTCGACGTTACTGTTTTGGTGACGAATCTCCCATAGTGACCCTTGCTGTTGCTTAAGTGGCATGGTGATTTTCACCGGCCACCTTTAAAATCCAGAATGCAAGCGTTAGATGACTGGGACAAAAACGAATCCCTATTTGGGGGGGGGGAGTTAAGGTATCCGATTGGTTGCAACTACTTTTTTTTTAAAAAAATTGAAGATATAGGGATTTTTTTTTTCTGTGTGTATTTAGTACATTTCAAGAAAAATATGCTAAAATTAAGAAGTTAAAAAGAAATTATTACTTCTAAAATGGGAAAAAATCAGTAAAAATAGAAAAGATGACCTAAAAAATAAAATCATGAAAAAATTTGTCAATTTTTGACATAATTCACTGTTTTAGGGTAGTCGGATACCTTGAACGATTTGGTTCTTGTCTTTGTTGGAAGTACCTTTCGGGAGAAGGGACCACTGCGTGACATGTGAGTTTATGTGCTCGTAGATCTATGTTTGACGGGAATTATCCTACCTCTCGAAAAAAGTGGACACAAGAGGAACTCAGATGAAGACTAGACGGGTAAAACTACTTTTACCAGACGGAGTTCAATTCTCGTCTGGATAAAAAAAATGGAGCTCAGCATTTTTATATTTACTGTGAATGTGCTCAATCTGATGAAGGCGAGATGATGGTTTTAAAACTTGGACAGTTATTCTATAAATGGCTGCACCGTCATGTACATCATTGGGAATGGAGTACTAGTGTTTCAGTGATACAAGGGTGAGATCCTCAAATTTATTTTAATCATGTACGCAGCGACAATCGGAAATGAAGTCATCGTTTTTTATAGTGACTGGTTCCATCTTGCTGAGCTAGTGAATTTTTTTTTTTTTGAAGAATGAATCTATCGAGAATAAATTGATCAGCATGTTCCTAATATCTCAAACATAATGTTTCCTAATTGCTTTAAGCAGTGTATATCCCAGATGCTTGTTTTAAATGGAAAAGCTCTGTTGTATCTAAAAATTTTAAATCTCTAAGAAGTTTTCACAAAACTCTTTAGACTTGATAAACAATTACTTAAGGAATTCTTTATGAAAAAATAATCATATGTCTCTAAAAGCGCATATACTACAAATCGAACCTTATTTTTAATGATAATCAGAAAAACGGAAATACGAAAAATATTTGAAAAGACATTTCAGTAAAAAAAATGATACTTATAAAGATTCGAATCTTCTACAATAAAAGATTCCATTAAATACATTTGATGCACTCAAGAAAATTGTTTTCGAGCAACGCAAGAGTAAGAAGTAAAAAAACCTTAAAATAAAAAAATGAAAAAAAATTTTAAGTCCTTTGCATGTTGATAGGAGGTAAAATAGTTATCATTTATGATTGCAAAAGGAATAACTAAATATGTACCGAGTTTTTCAATGCTTTTAATTATTATCTTACTTTTAAGGAACTTAATAAGTTCATTTTAGTAATAAATAATACATATGATGTGATAAAAAATACTAAAAAAGAGATTTAGGGTATTTTTTTCACCCCTTAGAAATCAGCTCTATGTCTTAACATTATTTGCTGAAATAAACTTGTCCCGTATTTTATTCTAGATCAGAAGATACGGATTCAGATATATGTTTTGTGTTGCTTCAGGCTAAAATGGGTTACTTTATGCAGAATGTTAAATCACGGTTTTGTGAATAACCTTTCAATACTTTTTTTATATTTATTTTACGACAAAATCAAAGGGAAAAAAAGAAACATTTCTTACAAAAGAGCTTTAAAACATTCGACGAAGACTTTCAAAAAGCTAAAAAAATTACACATCGAAAGAGATTTGTTTTTGGTAAAGTGGTTTTTGTAAAGTTTTATTTAAAGACGTTACAGTACTTAGAAATGCATTTTAAATTCCAAAAATGTGTACGCGTATTTAAATGCAATATATATCTTTAGCTAAAAAAATTAGTTTAACATTTAAATACATTAAAATTCGATTAACGCGAAAACGTTAGAGACGAAATATTGGATAACACGAAATAATATAACAGTCCCAATGTATTTCTTTGCATTTTTTCTCTTGAGACGAAATGGAAATTGCTTAACGCGAAAAAATTTTCTTCTGGAAATGAACAAAATACCGAAAACACCAGTCACGCAGGCAACATTTAAAATGGGTGCGAAAAGAAAAAGAGATATTTTCACATGTTTTGTAAAAAGGAGACTAACTTGGCTTTGAAATACTCCGGAAAAGACTGTGGCACGAGACAATTTTGTTTAGCTGAGTTACCCCAAATGAAATGAATGATGCAGCTCCTGTTTCCTCATCACCCGAAATGAGGAACATCATGAGAAGTATGCGCAGTTATTTAGCTACAGATTTTCCAATAGTGAAATTAATAACAAAATGGATGACATTGAACAATTTGTTGGCAATTTAATTCTACAAAAGATAATGCAAAAAAAATCAGATTATTTTTTTTAAAAAAAAACTCATTAATTTTTTTGTTTTTTAAGGCAATATGGTACCATCTTCACAATTTTTTTTTATTTTTAATATTTGATATTTGGTTTTAATTGTATTTTAGAAAGATTAATATTTAATAATAATTCCATACAAAAAAATTTTTAATTTGTTGCAAAATGTTTGTAAAATTTAAATTTTTTAAGCTTTTTTAAGCATTTTTTAAATCCCTAAGACTTTTTTAAATATGTCTCTTTCTTTCAAATTTTTTTTCCAAATACCTTATAATATACTACATAAAACTGTGCATGGGGTTTTTTCTGCTGCTGCTCTTTAATTTTTTATTAATTTTTTTATAGTTAAACTTCCAAAAATTCCCCAAAAAACCATTAATTTTGATTTTGAAATTTTTTAGAAGAAGTACTAAACATGTTAGAGCTAAATCCATGCACAGTTTTACAAAACATACATTTCAGAACATGTATAAGAATTATCAAACCCATACTTCAATTATCAAAAAAGCCTTAGGGTTTTGGATAACAGTATATGTACAAAAATTCAACATGAAGAAATATGAGTTTGAAGTTTTCATTCCATGAATAGCATGATATAATATTCATAGAATAGTCTAAAACTTTTATGAAATGTCAATTAGCTTATTTAAAACTACTTACCATAAAACATTACACAAATGTAGAACAATTAAATAGTATACCGCCATAATGAATATATAGAAAAAAACGAATGAAAGATCAATATTTCATAAAACTTTATATTAATAATTATAAAAAAAAATATAAATACACACACTTAATAGCTAATTCCATGCTCAGAGCTAATGCACAACATATACAAAAGATGTTTAAGCCTTTATTTTTTATTTCCATGATTTTAAAAGCCTTCGCATGTTAAATATTGTAAGCAAATAAAAGCAAAATCAAATAGCAATTTATAGGTAAAATACATCAAAATCTAAGAACTGTAGATGTGCATTTGTTTAAATAAATATCTTAAAATATGTTAATAATAAAAGTGTTGAATCTCGCACACATGGGATATATACATATCACCTAAAACAAATATATAAAAATGGGAGTGTTTTTCTATTCTTGTGAATTAGATTTTTAACTGTCTGAGTTATCAAAATGTGATTTAGTATTTGTGCTTTGAGAGAATCCGTATTGAAGTTTTAATTTCATTCATAATAATATCATAAAAAGCACGCGCAACTTTTAAATCTTGACCAAATCCATTTGATCTTCAGTAAATAATTCACAGACTAGAATTTTTGCATGAATTGCACAATTCTTTCTTAAAATGATTTATTACTGCATATATAATGTCAATCTCATTGATGCGCATTAGAAAAATAATTTATTTATTTTTATCAGGCTCTTTTCTAGCAGATAATCTGAAATGTAGGCGTGGTAGTTGCTGTTTATCATCAAACATTGCTCCATTACTTAATGAAAAATGCAGGTAAGCTTTGAAATTTTGCAGGCATATTTATAAAGATTCGGGGTATCAAATAAGCCAATAAAATTTTTTCGACAGTTTAATGATTTTTAGGCTACCATATCGCCTTAAAGAAATTGAAAATTTTGTGTTAAATTTCTTTATTTTCTTGTGATTTTTTTTGTTGCTTTTATTGATTTTTAAATCTATGTATACATATATGTAATATATACATATATACACACTATGTATATATACATATATGTAAATAAAATGTAGTGCAATAAACTTAATTTTGCCGAATATATGTTTTTCCCTTAATCACAAAATTATATTTTAACAAAAAAAAATATTTCAATCAGCTCAGTTTCGTCTTAAACGATTTTCAGTGTAATTCCATAAAACTGTCTTAAAATAATTAAAAACACGAAGCACGAGATATAAAAATGCTGAAAACAAGAAACTTAAAAAAATGTTTTTTGTTAAAACTAAGATTTAACCAATGTTTTTTGGATAAGGAGGGGGATGATATCATTTATAAATAAAAAAACCTAATTTTTATCTCAAAAATGACATAATTTTGTAAATTCTTTTCTGTAATGCTTTGAATATTTTAATTTACCGACAGGTATAAAGGCAAAAATAAGTAATTCCAGCTATGCAAATTTATTTTCCTTTAGCTTAAAAAATATAAATATTAGCCAGTAAAATATTTCTTAATCCATAACTTTTTAATACAGATTTTTAATATTCCTGAATAGCTTAGAAATTTTAAATAAGGTAAATAAAGGATTACGTTAAAATGTGACTTAGTGTGTAAATAGCTCTTCAAATATTTGCAAAGTTGCGTCTTCTCATCAGCGATAAGGTATTAAAATATCGAGCAATACATAAGAAAATCGTTTTTAAGTCAATTCCTACTTTGAATGGATGAATAGAAAGTGTTTTATTAACAATTGAAAATTTAAACAAGATATATATATAGGGGGAAAGAAAACTAATAGTAGAGGAATTGAAGAAAGAGCATTATTTCTCCATTGTTGTAACACTGCACACCCGGTTTGGCTAGATTAGTTGAAAAACCGGTTTTCCTTTCCAACTTTTGTCATTAATTTAAGAGTTATATTGTTACAACAATGGAGACGAATCTAAGTTGGCGTCAAAAACTGGTAATTAATTTAATTAATTAACCGGTAATAAATGAATCAATACTTAATGAAACTGTATTAATATCAAGTGTCATCCACTACAAGTTTTAAAAAATTTATTTGAACTTGATTGGATGAATAGAAAGTATTTTATTAACGATTGAAAATGTGAGCAAGATATATAAATATGTATATATAGAGATGAGTGAGCTAATAAATATATATATATATATATATATATATATAGGAATTGAAAATGACAATTTTAGTAACTTTAGGAATTTTCTTCACAGCTTGAAGAATTTAAAATTACTAGTAATGGCTCTGAGGGAACTAAATTAATGTGTGAATGATTAAATGATTAATTAATTTCGTTATTTTAATATTAAGCAATTAAATTGGTTTTGCTACAGATTGTGTGACTAATTGTTTTATTAACGATGCATTTTGAAATTGTATATGGTTAATTGGCGACGGACCTCGTAATTTTGAACTACTAGCTTGCTATGAATACAACAACTAAACTGAAACTACACCATTCGCAACATACTACGGGAGTGACTTGGTGTTTTAACCTTAGAACGTCCGTCGGTGTCAATTGGAGACCAGATCATGTTTACTTTGTTCTGTTCTCCGAGTTTTTTCAGGGAATTTGAAAATGTTTCGTTACTTTTAATCATTTTCTCTGGTGATTACACAGTGAAAAGTTTGTGGTTCTAGATTAATTAGGAGTGATTTTACAACTAAATATGCCTAGAACGTCCTTTGGTATCACCTCGGTCCTTTGGTCCTTTCGACACTAAGGCAGTTTATTATTATAAAAAGCTCTCGTTCAACAAAATATAGTTCACTAAGTAAATAGTATTACTAAAACAAACTTTCCAAAGTCCTATCGCACACTTTTGACCATGAATGCAGTGTTATTGAGTTCACAGGTAAATTAATCAATTATACTAAAATTGTTTTGTCTAAGTATTTCGTTTCATAGTATTGCTTATCTGATGATAAAAAAAAATTCATTTGATTTTCGAACTTAGTGCAGTACAGACACCATGAAACGATGGCTCTTAGAAAAGGTCTAACCACTGATGAAATGGCTAATTTGTTGCGAGAGCTTTCTGAGAATGAATTGGCTCTAATTTAGATTTCAATGAAGACATAAGATTAAATGAAAGTGACTGCGAAGAATCTGTAGATGCAATTGATAATATTCCAGTAAATCCCTTGATATATAAGTCGCTAGGTATGGCACGGAATGTATATCCCGTAATAGTAATGTTCCTGGAAGATTTTTTGCGACAATGCCGTCGTCCAACAAGCTTCGCGAAACATTACATCAACGTCAGTTTTTTATATTAAAAAGGGTTCTAATACATGATAATTACATGATATAATATTAAAACGACTTAAAACTAAACCCAACTGAAAAGTAGTCCTGCAATTATTTAGTTAAAACAATTGCTTTATACATTTTATATCGTGATGTCGAAATGACACCGGTGGACGTTTAAAGGTAATAGAAATCTCAGACGTTTAAATTAAAGGGTTTAACTTATAGAAAATATATACATGACAAATTATCCCGACTCGAAACATCATATCGAGGGCAACAACCTCGGTGATGAAATCATGATTATATACATTTGGCTAGGTCAGTGGTGGCCAACTCGCGGCACGAGTGCCACAGTGTAGTCGCAAGAGCGGCACGCCAAGACTTACTGTAACATTCTTTAAAAAATTAAAAAAACAAGAATAAATTATCATTTTTCACCCTAATTTTATTCAAATAGGGTCTCCCTCTTATTTGGATCCAAAATTTGAGCCCCCGAAATTTGGATCAAAATATATGCTTCAGAATAAATTTTTTCTGTTATGAATTTAATAAAATAAATATAATTCAAACCTTGTTGAAATGTACTTAAAATAAAGTATTTTATTTTAGTGTAAGCATATTCAAGAGTAAATCCTATTATAAATAACTTGTTAAAAAAATAAAAGAATTCAAAATCCACAGTAAAAAAGAAATGGTGTTTAATAATTATCTAAAATTAAATGCTTCAAGATACTCATTTTTATTTTATACCTCACCCAACTGAGTAAGTTGTAAAAAAAATTTTTAAGAATAAAATAATAGTTTGTATTTTTGTCTTATTTATTATATTATTTTTAAATTTCGAATACATGGAATTGGAATAAATTAGTGCTTTTTGCTTAAAAGTTACGTAAAAGGCCTATAAGTAACGTTTTTTTCCTTTCACTTTTTCTTCTTTGTTTTGTTTTGTTTATTTGGTGGAAAAGTTGGAAGTCGCACGCATATTTTTTTATCAAATATATATATATATATATATATATATATATATATAGTGACAAGCTTAATTTTTTTCATCAAATAGTGGAACTCTTTACAAAGAGGTAAGCTACCCTTAAGCTATGTGTTTTAGTTGGTTTAAACCTGACCTTGTACGCTCAAGTTTGCGAGTTCAACCCCTACCGAAGGTGAAGATTTACGCTGAAAAAAATAAACTATGCACCAGTCGCTTGTTAAAGATCCCAAGAATTCTTGTTGGCTTGGGTTCTCTCGGCAAAATTAAATTCCCAATGCGATTTTGCATCGTCAGAGCTAAACAATGAATAAGAAAATAGCAAGACAGTATGGGACAGAGAAATGCAGCCTCATTAATACCACAGCAACCTCTTAGACTTAGGACTAATACTGTAAGGTTAAACTTAGTTTCAAGGTACTAATCCAAATTTTCCTTTATTATTAGACGTAAGTAAAATTTAGAAAAGAAGTAAAAGCTTAAAAATTTTATACGAAAATTTAATTTGTAAAAGTCTGCATCGTTATAATCTTATAAGAGAAGAAAAACGTGAATAGAATTATGCAATAAATTTGAAAGTAATACAATTATATAAAAATTTTAATCTTAAACATCCTAAAATAACAACAAAAAATTAAATATGATCGTTTCATTATTTACAAAAAAATTTAAAGTATAGAATGATATTTCGGGGGAGAAAATGTTGAATACTCTTATCCAATGATAAGAAAAACTATTTTTTGTGTAGAAAATGTATGAATAATACGTAAATTGTAATATTGTTAATTTTAAATGAGAAAGTTTTAAAATATAATACTAATAAACTAAAAAAATTCGAGCAAATTCATAGCATTTAAGCGATAATGGACTTTTACGATATGGTGTAGTAAATAATGCATATTAAGAAGGTAGTTAATAAAAGCCAATTACATACATTTTACTTTAAACTGATTTAAAATGCAAATATTAAGGGGTTTTAATAGAACAGAAGAATTAAAGAAATAATAAAAAATTTCTCTTAACTTTTTGAAGTATTATTAAATTTATCACAGAAATTACTAACTGAAATTTATCACAGTAATTACTTATTATACCAGATCGGCTGCCTATCTAGTATAGTAGTGACGCTGACTGGGATGCCGTAGGGCATGATTTCGAATCCCGGAGAAGGCATGGATGTTTGTAAATGTATAGGGCCCCTTCGCGGTATCAAGGTACTCTAAATAGCCGTCAAACCGCAAGTTCTCTGGTGAAGTTAGTGGAAGGGGAAGAGAGATGGGAGGTCTTTGACCACCTTCAGTGTGTTCTCCCTCAAAATTGGAGTGAAACCGAAAAAAATCGTACTAAATCGAAAAACGTACTGTCACCTGCATGGTGCTCAAAGCTAAGGCTAACGACAGGCGTAAGAATCTAGCCCCTAGTCGCGATGAATTCCGTGGACCTTGATCAGATGTTACTGTGGATCAGGTGGCATAAGTAACAGTTACAACTAACGAAAAATAGTTTTTGCTGTAAATAACTAAAATTTACATTTCTCTATAAATAGACAGAGATTTATTACTATTCCAAGAATGGAACTTCAATGATTATGAAAAGGGAAACATTCCTTAATCAAAAATCGTATTTTTAATCCTTAATATGTAAATTTATATCTAGGAAATCTCTATTAGTTTGGTTATATTAGTTTTAAAAAGGGGTAAAAATGTAAAATTTAGGTCCGGGTTTCGAATTTCGGGCTGGGCAAGGTTGACTCAGTCTTTTACCCCTTCAGTGGGTCATTAAATGGATTGCTTGGGAACTGAACACTGGGGATTTTGCGTCAGGTCACATGGCCGAAACATCTGCACATACAGCCCTGTGTCTAAGATCACGTAAACTAAGATAGGCACAGTAGGCCTTGGCCCTCATGGGATGTGTCGCAGCTGAGTTCTGTTCAGTTAAATATGTCGAATAAAAAGTAATAGGTATAAATTCATTACTTTTACCAAAGAATTAGATCCTTTATTTGTTCATATAGGTCAAAAATATGGTTATTAACATATTTTTTATAAAAATTTATAAATTAACTAAATAATTGCTAACCAGTCTACGTTGTATATTCATATCAAACAGTTGAGAAACAAATATTATGTGTTTCATTGCTGAAAATGTAATGATTATGTTAATATTATACACTTTAGCAAACCACTTTTTGCTGAAAGAATCAAATTAATTATTGTAACGATCAGGGCTAAATCATTTTCCATCTCTTTGCGCAAAAGGTTTTAAGGTATCGTCTACCCTAAATGGTGAATTTTGCCAAAAATGACACTTTTTTTCATGATTTTATTTTAGAGGCCGTTTTATAATTTTATAAAAATACCAAGTTTATTATTTTCCGATCGCTAGAATAAAAATTACAAGTGTTTTAATATAAGCAGATGCCATTACTTTAAGCAAGATGTCATACTTTAAAAAGCATTTTACTCGAAATGTGTTTTTCTTTAAATACTCAAACGGGCCAGCGATTGCTAAAAAAGTTTTGAAAATAATTAAATGAAATTTTTTGTGTAAGAAATAGCAGAAGAGTTTCAACCTTCAGATTTATCAATCAATGATTTATTATAAAATTTACAGCCACTTATGTGAATATAACCACTGTTTTTTTTTTAAGCACTGTCATGCAATAACAAGGATAAAGTGCTCTAGTTCTTGTAAATTTAAAATATCTCTTATCCAGTAAGACATTTCAAAAATTAATAACATAGCAACCCTTCAAAATAGAAAAATTGAAAATCTGTTTATAAACTTTTGATATAGAATGGGCCACGTTTATGTTACTTTTTTGTCAATTTTTACCCATATTTACCCATTTTAGTAATAATAATTTCTTTTTCTATTATTAATTTTACTATATTTGTCTCCAAAAATTCTAAACAAATCTAAAAACCACAAAAAAAAAAAAATCCCCACTTCTCTATTTTTAAAAGATAAAGTTATTGCGAGTTGTCGTACACCTTAATGCATTCAAACAACCTTATCATTCCTGATAAGAGAGCAACAACTCAAGCACCTGAAACGTATTTATGACATTTTTGAAATCGAAATAAATAGGTATTTACAGAAGAGAATTTCCAAAATAACAAGCATTTTATTTTATTCCATGTTTTGCCATAGCATCTTGTGTAAACCTTAGCATCTTGCATTTAAGCTTTTTTTACTAAAAAAAAAGCATCTTCTAAAATTTTTTTAAGTGTTTAAAAAAGATGCATGTTGTTTTACAAAAAAAAAAAAGCATCAATAAAATTTACACGGTACGTTTAAATTTTTGTACTTAGTTTACAGCAACTTTCATTTTAAATATAACTCAGTTTTTATGTAAAATGTCTTAGAATATGTAATCGGTTTGAAAAATGGAAAGTTTTAAAAATCCAATATTGGAAAATGAATTAGTTTTCTATAATGTATACAACTGAACAATTGCCCCGACTATAATCTCAATAATCTCTGACTCTCAGTATTAACTGATAATAAATTGGAGCTCAATGATATTCACTAAGTAGCTAATTTAAAAGCCTTATTCTGTGAAACTTCGACTGCTCGAACATCCCAGAATAGATCAATATTTTCAATAAGTCTAAGTCTTATGGAAAACTAACTAAGATAGAATTTACCTCCAGTCAAATAGATTTTATCTCTAATAACATTTCTTAGGTTAAATATTTATGGAATAATTATCCGTTAAAATACATTCTGTATATACTCTGCCTTATAAATCTAAGATAAATTTGCTCCGTTTCCGTATCACAATAAAAAGATTATAGAAGGAGTATAAATACTATATAGTTGATTCCCCTTGAGTGTATTTTGTTACGGAATAAATTGCATCATGCTCGAGAATTTTTTTTTGTTTTGATAGATTTAAATTGCAATAGGCTTGTATTTTGCCTTAGGTATAATCAGTTTATTCAAAAATAAAAAATAAATTAAATGTCGATTATACAGAGGTAGTTATTTGATTTTGCTTGTTTTTCTGCGAGTTGTAAAAGATTTAAAAAATTGACTCTTCGCATCTCGGTGTATTGTATTAAACATTTTATGATTTAATATTCATTATTTATCCACTTTGCTGTTATTCTATAGTAATGTATAAGGTAAATCGGGGTAAGACGCCACATTTAAGGATTTCTTGATTAGTACATTGAAAATAGAAACGACAAGACTTTGGAAAAAATACACTTTATATTTCAATATTTAATTGGTTATCTATACAAATTAATTCTCTCTTAGTATGAAAATAAATAAGAAATTTCTTGTTAAAGAAATTCATTTAATTGTGGCATCTTCCCCCATATATAGGGGAAGATGCCAACAGTCATAGAATAAGATGCAGTAACACCACAGTAAATAAAAAAATAAGGCAAACAATTCAAAATTAAATATGAAGTAACAATAACTATAGAAAAACAATTCTTTCATAATTAGCTTGCTAAAAATAATAACAGTACAGGTTCGAATGTTAGCCTACGCAATATTTCATTCAGTGCAAATGATTATCATTGCAATTTTCGTGCAACCATTTGTTGCAATCGATGTACTGAATCCTGTCACACTTGGGATCTTTTTAGTATAAAAGTAACCTTTATACACACACACACACAGCACAAAAATCATCATTATTATCCTGATCAAAACTTGTTATTTGTTTTGACCTTACCCACCTTTCCTAGCTTTCTTCGGGGTTTTCCCTGCATAGTTGCTCTCCTCTCTGTTTCAGTTAAGACTTCTGATGTTAGTTTTCTTACGCTTGGTTGGTTTGCGTTCTCTGATTAGAGGAATACGGTTGTGCTTCCGTGTTCTGTCCTGGTGGAGGCAATCGATGGTGATAGACTGCTTATAATTAATTTTTTACCACTAATCATTTATATTTTATACAATAGTATACAATGTTGCAAAATTTTTTTAAAAAAAACAAATTTTAAAGTTTGTTTCATTTATTTCCGAATCATGTGGCGTCTTCCCCCAAGTAAAAAGGGAAAATGTCACACACGCTTATTTCCGTATTTGCTGCAGTGTTATGGCCACCTCTACATGCATTGTACGTGTAACACAATGCGTAACTCACTTATATTGCTAACATCTTATTTAAAATAACAAAAGTACGGTTATGAACTTTAAAAATGATGAACGAAATATTATAAAAGCTCTACTCACACCACTTTAAATGTTCAGAAGATCGAAAAATAAGGCCAATTACAGACAATTAATACAGATAAATTCACAAGCCACATTCAATGTCGGACCAGATTCTTCACACAAGTGGCTCAAAATGGCCATCTACTGAGGCATAAAAGGACTATTAACACACTGGCATCTCCCCCAGCTTGAATCTTGCCCGAATTACCTTACGTATATATATTTTTAGTGGATCCACTACGTTGACCTAAAGAAGAGAAAATCACGGGAACCACAGATCAAGTTTCAACAGTCGAATTTTCATTGAAAGAGATTCATGTTGTGCATTTGGTGGGATCAGCTTGCTGTCGCTTGTTATGAGTTGCTCACACCGAACGAAGCTATTATTGAAGCTCTCTGCAGAAAACAATTGGTAATGTTCACCAGAGCATTGAAGAAAAAAAATATCTGTGTGCCTTTGACCACACTAGTGCTTCTCAAAGCTTCAATATTAACGACGCAATATTCAATCATAATTTTCATCGCGCCTCCCTCATACTGTAATAATGTATTGAATTCAATGATACTATATTTTGAAGCTAAAACTGCGATACGACCTTAACCTCTTAAGTGCCGGTGGCGTATAGAAACGTCTCACTCAGTCAAAACGTTAATTTCTTCGGACGTATATATACGTCTTTCCGAAGTACGATCTTTTCTCTGCACTGCTATCCATAAAATTATTCCGAAGGCTTTGGAATGCAATAAAAGGACCTTGACAATGTTTGCAAAAAAAGGAGATTTACTTATTTCAGATATTTTTTTATTTCTTATTCCTGCCCCCCCCCCCAATGCATCACATACGCTCGCCTACGTGGAAAACGGTTGGCATTGGGAGGCAAATTGCGTAACTTTTAATCAGCAGTTTAGGGATTAATCATGAACCGTACAAATTATCTAGATAAGTGTTAATTTTTGTTTATAATTTTATATATGAGAAGCCCGTGTGTGTCACTTGTAATTATTAAACTTGTTCTTAACTTAGTATTATTAAATTAATTATAAAATACGTTGTGTAGCACTGATACATTTATAAGTGTAATATATCAGAGTAAATGTGTATTTTATTTTTTTATTATGCCAGAATTTATTGTGTTTGTTTTCTTTCAGTAAGTTAATAATTTTTTTAAATAATCTTTTGTTTTTAATTTTTCAATTTGCTCGTACCCCCCTAGTAGAGTTGTCATGCCCCACAGTTTGAGAAATGTTGGACCATACGATAGAAGTGAAAACTTCTAATTTATTCTGGCAAGAGAATCCAATTCTGTTCGAAAGTACTAAGTTTTCTTTTACAGTAGTTCTCTTTTTCGTGCCCATTCGTAAACGAAGCTAGTATATAAATAAATAAGAATGCATAATTATTTAAACATTGTCTTTTATAGAAAATGAATGAAATAAGTATACTAGATTCATGACCCTGCACGGAACGGGCTTTTTTAAGTGCAGAACTTTGTGCCAATGAAAACTTCCCCTCCCCTCTCGGTGTCAGAACTTCCTGGTGCACGTGTGATTTCTATATTTATGTCATTAAATTTCCCTTTTTAGAAGTTTCTTCCATTTCTTTGCCTCGATGGAGGAATCTGTTTCCCCTTCTTTTAGCCCGACGCTGCACGGGCTTTTTCAAAGGGTGTAACATTATCCTCATGGAAATTTTCCCTTTCTCTCTGGATGCCAGTATTTCTGTGTGTGCGTGTATGCATGATGTGAGTCGTTTCTATATTTATGTCATTTAAATTCCCTTTTTCCGAAATTCCTTCCACTTCTTTTTTTGTCTGACAAGTTTCTTTTCCCTCCGTTCAGCCCGGCGTTGCACGGGCTTTTTCGAGTGTAAAGCTCTTTTTTCCCCAGGGGTAAGATCTTTTTTCTCAAATTTCTATTTTCAAATAATAATTTACAAAGCTAATTTAGTTTTATTCCAAAAAAAAACCGACAACACACGAATTTATTATTAAATAATTAAATTATTAATGAATAATAGAAAATATTACTGCTTTAGATTTTTTTTTTAAAAATATTAATTTATATCTATTTTCCTTAAATAATGAATCGAAAAATTCTCACAGTTAGTTGTTGAAACGACAGCTTATCTCTGGATGTTTCTTCGTATATAAATAATATTCGTATATAAATAAACTAGCCGTTACCCGCCGCTTCGCTGGGTATTTCATGATGTTTTATAAATTTTTACTGCTTATATATATGTATAAATTATTGATATCTAAGTCCTAGCATTAAGAATTCGATTGAATTGAAAAATATACTTATACCTGTAACTGTCACCTGTTGATAAAAAAAAAAGGGCAGAACTCATCTAATTTGCATTTTCTAAAAATCTCTAAAATTGAAGTATAGAATGATGTTTGCTCTTTCGTAACTCAAAAACCAAGTGGATTCCCACAAAACCAATTTTCGGTGGATCTCTACTCCGTAAATTGAACATGCAAGCCAAATTTCAAGTCTAAATCTAACAGAAAAAAAAAAGTTTTACTATCAATATCCCCGTAATCCCGTTGAGAGCCGTTTTCCAAAATTACCGCTCTTAGCGGATTTCAATTCAACAAAAGAAAAATGCAAACCAAATTTCATTATTATATTCCTTGTAGCTCGAAAAAAGTAATTTTTTTGTCAATACGTCCCAGTAACCCCCTGCAACCCCCCAGAACTTGATTTGCTTAAAATTTATTCTTAGTGGATCCCTATTCAACAAAAGAAACATGCTTAACAAATTTCAAGTATATCGGTCTAACAATTAAAAACAGTAATTTTTTTCTGTAACTCCTCTTGACCCCACGCAAACATCCTTAGGAGTCAATTTTCGTTTTACTCTTTGTTAGATGAACTCTATTCCATGAAAGGAACATGCCTACCAATTTTCAAGCAGGATGATCAAATAGTTTAAAAAGGGAAATATTTATCGATTACGCCTCTTAATCTCCCGAAATTAAACTTAGTAGATGATATTCGCGGAACCCCTTTTGTAGCGGTTCTCTACTTTACGAAAGGAATCTGCTTATCAAATTTCAAGACTGTACGTCTAACAGTTTAAAAATGGGATAATTGTCTATAACGCCACTTGAGCCCCCACAACGCCACTTCTGGATCTGTTTTCACAAAACCCATTTTGAAAAGGAATTGTACTCTATAAAAGGAATCTGCTTAGCAAAATTTGAAGACTGTGCGTCCAATTAATTAAAATGCAAAAAAAAAATTATCAATAACGCCCTTGAACCCCCGCAACGCCACCTAGGGGTCGATTTTAACAAAACACATTTTGTAGTGTATCTCTATCCTATGAGAGGAATCTGCTAACCGAATTTCAAGACTGTGAGTCAAATAGTTTAAAAATAGAAATAATTATTTATATCTGCCCTTTATATCTGCAACACCCCTTGAGGGTCAATTTCCTCCAAACCCGCTTTGTAGCGGATATTTACTCCATGAAAGAAACATTCCTACCAATTTTCAAGCAGGTAGGTCAAGTAGTTTAAACACGAAAATATTTATCTCTAACGCCACTTAAACCCCTGCAACGCCACTTAGAGGTCTGTTTTCCCAAAACCTTCTTATATCTGATCTCTACTCTATGAAAGAAATCTATTTATCAAATATAAAGACTACGTCTAATAGTTTAAAAATGGAAATAATTATTTATAACGCCCCTTAAGTCCCGCAACGCCACTTGGGGGCAATTTTCATGAAACCCATTTTGTAGCGTATCTCTACCCTATGAATAGGAATCTGCTTACTAAGTTTCAAGACTGTACATCTAGTAACTTAAAAATCGGAATTTATAATGCCCTTAAACCCTCCGCCCACCCCGCAACACCCCTTGGGGGTCAATTTTCCCAAAACCCATTTTGTAGCGGATATTTACTCCAGGAAAGAAACTTACCTACCAATTTTCAAGCAGGTAGGTGAAGTAGTTTAAAAACGGATATATTTATCTATTACACCCTTAATCCCCAGCAACGCCACTTAGAAGTCTGTTTTCACAAAACCCGTTTTGTAACTAATCATTATTCTACGAAAGGAATCTATTTATCAAATTTAAAGATAATGCGTCAAATAGTTTAAAAATGGAAATAGTTATCTATAACGCCCCCTAAGCCAATGCAACGCCACTTGGGGGTCGATTTTCCCAAAACTCATTTTGTAGCGGATCTCTACTCTCTGAAAGGAATCTGCTTACCCAATTTCAAGATTGTACATCAAGTAGTTTAAACATGGAAACAATTATTTATAACGCTCCTTAACCCCCGTAACGCCCCTTGCGTTTCGAATTTCGGAAAATCCGTTCTTAGCTGATGTTTACTCTATGAAAGGAACATGTCTACCAAATTTCAAATCTGTTGGTTGAATAGTTCCGGAATTATCGTGATTAGTCAGTCAGTCAGTCAGTCAGTCAGTGAGTCGCTTTTCTCCTTTATATATATAGATGTGTCCATCTACGTAAGGCTATCTTCTCAACAACGCTCAATGCAGAAACGCGCTAAAGTTACCAAAAGATGGGAAACAATCCAAGAAATCCATTTCGACTATTTAAATTTAAAAAATTAAAATTATTTAAAAAATATGCTTATTAAAAACGTTCAAAAGTATGATTTGTCTGCATTGTTGAAACAATGCAGCCCCAGTTTGGCTGAAAACAAGTTTTCGGGGCAAGCTAACGTTCTTGTTATAACATTAACATTGTGACAACAATCCGGAGTCATTTTTCTGAATGTTTTTAAATTAATATCTTTTAAACTAATTGCATTATCGTAATTTAAATGGATAAAATTAATTTCTTGGATCATTTCTCGTCGTTCGGTATCTTTGGCGCGTTTCTGCGTTCAGTAGTTTGAAAAAAATGCGTATTTATTTGGTTGGTAACTCCCTTAATTCGAACGCGACAGAACGCAGAAAGAAAAGAAAAAATGTCGTACTCGTGAGAATCCTTGATCCTCGTCATCATATGGAAGGATGAGGCAGACTTTGCATGTAATACTGTGAGCAATAATCGGAATATCAATTTCTTGTAGCTGAATAATTCTAGATGCGCTGTCGAAGCTCGACATCACGTTCACTGGTCAATAAATGTTTTATGTGGAATATTCAAAAACAGACTGACAGTCACGATATTTTACGAGGCCCGTTAACGAGATCTCGATATTTGTCATTACTGAAGGATGTACGATCTGATTTTCTGAAGAATTTGACGATAAGTGCCCTCCTCAATGCATGGTAACAAGATGGTACACCTCCACACAAGGTATCACGTGTCACATAGTACATTCCAGACACATTCTAGCAACAAGTTATCGGGTGTGGTAGTTAAAGTAAATTGCCTGCGCAGTCATCTGACCTGAACCCATTGAAATTTTTTCTGTAGGTTTACATCAAACAAAGAGTATATGCAACCTTTCCATCAACACTGCATGAACTTCGAAACCCTGTTAAGTTACCCGACTACGTTCGGAACCGTGATTTTTCAAATGCGTACAAAGGAATATTTTTTAATATTTAGGGTCACTTTGATTAGAATACACGTACGAAATTGTTTTAAAAGTATTATTACAATTAAGATTTTTTTAAATGTAATATTTTGGCAAAAAAATGAATATAGAATTATTTACTTTCCAAATATTCTTCTTTTATGGAAAATGCTTCTGTAATACTATTATTTAGCCTATATATAGCTCAGACCTATATACAGAGCCTGAACTAGGATTTTTGAAAATATAATTAAGAAGGGGATTTATCCGTATTTTAATACGTCAGAATGGAGACATTTTAACAGACAAAAACTGGTAATTATATGACGGATCTATACGGTTCCTTCAACTAACTCCTTGGGGATTCCTTTTGGGCCATCATTTGTTCAACCAACTTTCTCCGAGGACAGGGAACATGATTATGCAAATTAAGTTTAATAATATATTCTGTATTTGCGAGTTTTGAAAGTTAGTGAAGTGAGAATTGAAGGTTAGTGAAGTGAGGATAGCGTGGATGAGAAGCTAGCAACTCAGCAGTAGTATGTATACGTAAACCATGTACCACTCGAGAAGTTGTAAAATCGGAAAGTGCTTATTTCCTATATTGGAGAAGTGTTTAAGGCCACGTCTAAAGGATTAAAGGATTGCAAGAGCTCTGTTTCTGTGATCTTATTTTAAATAGAAGTTAGAGACTTAAAATATTAGCAGGCTTCTAAAATTAAACAAGTTTTGTATAAGTTATCGTAAGGATAGATTTGCTGATCGAATATATTATCCCCCCGCCATTTTGTCTCACCTACGTCTTCTAATTATTCAAATTTACCTTAATTAGAGTGTTATTTGTGTCTGTGTTAAAAATAGAGATAACTAAATAATTTGAGTTCATCATGTTGTCTGATCATTTAGTTCCTCCCCCACATCTAGCCGGGTCACAGGGGAAAAGGAATGTAAATTCCTTACAATTATTCCACAATTGAAAGTAACTCTGAAAATAATGTGAAATTTTCAAAAATCCTGACTCGGGCTCTGTGGAAAAGTCTTAGCTACCAATATATAAGCAAAATATTACTATTATAGAAGCATTTTTCATAAAAAGATAATGTTTTGAAAAACGCTAGTACTAAATTCATTTTTTGCCAAAATATTTCATTTAATATTTTTTTATTGTAATAATATTCTTAAAACAATTTTATACGTGTATTCTGATCTATAAGTGACATTAAATATTAAAAAAATATATATTCGTTTTTACACTTTTGTTTGGAGGATGCTTGTGCTAGTGTGTCACCAGCCATGTTGAAGGAAGTGCAGTGCGAAATGAAAAACCCGTGTTCAGAAGTGTATTGTTTCGAAAAGACACCATTTTGAGCATAACAGATAGATGATCCTTTTTCCGGAAAGTGCAGTTTTGTTCAACGCGATTGATCACATGTGTGTTTCACGCTTATCATTTTTTTTCGTTCGAAAGATGTTTTTTAAGGGGACTAGTACGATTTACACATTTTTTTTTAATATAATGATTTAATAATTTTTTTGGATGCCGCCTTGGATGTATGTACAATGTAAAATAGATTTTGTGCCCAAAATTTCATAAAAAGCTAATCATTATATTTTTTTAAGGGAAAAACCTGAAACTTATGAAATGATTTTAAAATGCTATCCCTAATATAAAAATTAACGTACCTATATAAAATTTGATTTTCAAGTGCGTCAAAACTATATATAATAAAATTTGGTTTGGGGTTTGTGATAATATGACTGATATATATTTGAACAATACTTCTTTTTATGAATGCTTATTGGAAATTCATAAAAATTGTATACATTCTTAAACTCCGTTATTATTTTTTTTAAAAAAATAAGTATTGCTTTGATTGAAAAATGCATACCAACTTTTATTCCATGTACTATTAGCAGCAAGGGGAAAAAATTCCAAGCAGAAGGCACAATAGAAAAAAAAAGCTTCAGCATTTTAAATGAAGA
>BMAO01001097.1:0-20620 GCA_019973975.1 Trichonephila clavata | reverse complement strand
AAAATTCTTGTAGATAATTAAATAAGTATAATCCAGCGTGACTACTAATCTTTATTAATGAGACACATCTTTCATACATTTCCCGAAAACAATATCGTAGTACAACAGCAAATTGGTCATTGTGGTTCAAATTTGGTGTTGAATCTATTACAATTGAATAGTACTTCTTGTAAACGTTATTTGAGTTGTAATTGTTTAAATGATTTGCTTGCCTATGATCTCGATTTTTTGCTAATGTATCGTTTTTGATAAGTACGATATTAACGATTTTGGTCGTAATTCTCACTGTTCAATATGTTCACGAATGAATGGGTCGACTCTCTTCTAGCAGTTCCAGGGCACCCATAAATTTACCATTATGAGGAGAATCAAAAACTTCCTCGGTACCTCTAAATGCTAAAGCTCTTATACCCAAATACTGTACTACCGCTATAACATGTTTGAGGGCATTGGGATAATATTATATTGTGCATCTTTTCTTAGTTGCTCCTTTAACTGTTTATCTAACGAGGGGAGGGAACGATTAAGGAAATTCACTTGGGGACGAGATTTTGTGTAATAGTAATATTCCTTTATGGCGTTAAAGCGTCAATATAATAGCGCCGAATAGACAGTCAGTTCCGAGAAAATAGCCTTTGAAATTCATACTTAGCTTTTATACAATTAAGTTTCTTTCAGCTCCAGCGATGCAATGGCATAGGTAGTAGTGCACCTCCATTCGCGTGGTCTGTCAGGTAGCGCGATCGACTTGTTTTTTTTGTTCAATTCATTTAATTATTTTTTACAATTAAATAAATTTATTTATAAAAGGCTTATTAAAAATTTTATGAAATTATTTTATATTTTAAGAACTAAAACAACTACTAAAGTTATATAAATATTAAAATATATTTTATAAATTATTATTCATTAATAATGCTATAATAATTATTATAATAATAAATTAATATTATAATATTTATCATAAAAATATATTATATTAAATGATATTTTATATAAGTATTTTGTATTTTAAAAATAAAATACTTTCAAATTGTTTTATAGTTAGATAAAAAATAGTTTTATTATATGTAAACTGTTTATGATATTTTATTATTACAATTATTTTTTAATTAAATAATTTTTCTTGTCAAATATTTTATATAATTGTAAAAATAATTATATGAATTGGAAAAAAAAAAAGCAATTCTACCATGCGACTCTAACCCTGACTGATCGCAAAAAATGCAGGTACTCTCTCACCTATACCACTACATCGCTAATTAGTGGTATAGGTGATTAAAATTTAATTGTATAAAATGAATTGTATAGTTTGAATTTAGATTGCTATTTTTCTCCAAATCGACTGTCCATTCGTCTCTATTACATTGAGGGGTGAACATCCTGAAGCAGTGGACTTCAAATTGTGTTCCACGGAACACTGGGGTTCCACGAGTCACAATAAGAAATCCAGAAGAAATAAATAAGTATGCAAAATGGATTCACATGCTCTATGAAGTTTATAAGTTACAAGTATCTAAAGCTCATCGCCTCCCCCTCCCTATTCATTGAAAATTTATTTTATATATATATTAACTTTACTTTGCAACACTTTTTAAACTTTTATCATAAAATGCTAAAAGAATAATAAAACGTTTAAACTAGATATATACTTTCTACTAGATTGTGAATATTCTATTGTTTACTATCTCGGGTTCCACGAGTTAATTTTATACTCGTTATTTAGCACAATGTCTTGCAAAACTGAATAGTTTTCTAATGGACAATGCACCTTTTTTACATTTGTGGAAAACAGCACGTATAATGAAGGAAAACGAGCAACATGTCGAGAGAGTTGATATTAAAATCTAAATTTAAGCAAGTACAGCTTCTAAATTTTAGGTTTTCAAATTCTCTCTCAGCAAATTACACGGGATTTCTCACACATCTATAAACATTTTTTATGCCATTTAGAACATTGTGTTTAAGTGAAACATATTTTTCAACGTAAGTGGCTACAAAAAACAAAGTATAAAAGCAAATTAAACTCAGAATAAGTAATGCGATAGTATTTAATCTCAACAGATCTAGACTTTGACCGTGTGAAAAAAAGGAAGCACATATCTCAGTTATTAAATATAATGCATGGATAGGTGACACTTAAATGAGTAAATTATATTAACAAAATTAGATTAGAATTTTTTTAATAAATGCATAAACTTTTTCATTGGTTTTACATGAAGTGCTTGTGACATGATGAATTTTTACTTTGAATTTACTTTTAAATATTACTTTGAGACATACTCTTCGACGTATGTGTTTGAAATTGGATTCTACGAAAACACTTTCTAGTTCAAGTTGTTCCACGAAAGTACTTTAAGTTCCAGGGACTACACGAAAGCACCTTCAAGTTCTAGGGGTTCCATGAGTTGAAAAAGTTTGAAGACCACTGTCCTAAAGGAGTAATGTTAATACACAAAGTCTCGTCCCAAATGAATTTCCTTCTCGTCATGAAAGCCCTGTAAAACAGACTTATTTACAAACTTATTGTCAGCCAAACTAACACTGAATTTTTATGTTCAATAGAATTTTCCTGATTTTCTAAACAACTTGTAAAGTATTTCCTATTAGAAAAGTCGGCTGCGTATTTAGAATTTGTTTTAGAAAAAGTTTCCAGGTCAAACAAAAACTACTAATACTAGTTGAATAATATAGCCAAGATCTTTCCAGCACTTGGCCATTTTAAAGTTTTTTAATGAAATGATTATTCAAAAATGATTTCTCTTGTCCTTTGAAAATATATATTCTGTTTCGGTAAGAGAATACAAAATAAAAATCCAAACAATAACTCATTTCACGTGTAGGAAACAATCGATAAAATTATTGCTTAACGATGTAGGCCACGAGCCCATGTCAACGCATTTTTTAAACTTCAAATCAACATTTTGTAAACACTGATGTACTCTGTCTGAACAATATATTTTTAGAAGGCTGCTGGTCATCGAGATCTTGCATATTTTCCTCATTAATATTTGCTTATTGTGTTTCTCCATTTTCTTTGGCTAAGTTCCTTCCCCTTTCAATTTAGTAGCTTAAGATACACCCCTGCGTTACGGGCGGCCCAAAGCCTGTTTTGCCATGGTTTTTTAATCCTTTGTAAGATTCGGTTTTAGGCCCAAAACCTGATTGCACCTTTTGCACAAAAATAAATGGCTACAGAAAAAGCGTCACTACGTTTGTATAAGTGCTCGATGCTCATCAGCACCGTCCTATGATAGAGCCTCTGACTATTAATTATTAATGTCCATGTATTCGGTGGTAAGACGGAAGAACAAAAGTAAATTGTGCTCTTGCTCTCAAAAATAAAAATAAATTTGGTAATTTCGGGTATTTTATTTTTGAAATGTATTTTTAGTGGTCTATTATTTTTTATACTATTTTGATTGTAAACATCTTTTTTATGTTTGTTATCTTCAACGGGGAATGGGGGCCCTGGGCTGTAGCCCATTAAGCCCATACGTAGATCCAGCCCTGCTGCGAAGCTTCGAATAACTTTATTCGAATATTTAATTCAGATTTACGATCTGCAATGATTTTTTCCATATATATTTTATATAAATTGTTTATGAGCAATGGTCCGAAATAAATTTTCATAACTTAAATCACAAATTTAAAATAATTCCTTATTCTTTTACTTGAATGTGTTTTAAATATGGGAAGAATTGCTTCTTAAATTTTTGGTAATTATTACCAATTTTTTTTCCCAAAGTAAAGCTTGTAACTGGGGAAAATCAACTTTGTTGATTTATTAATACCATACCATTCAATAGTGTATCTTATCAGTATACGATATTTGATATGATTCTGCAATTTTGTGGTTTGCTTTATCAATACTATAGAAAGTTCTTAATTTTTTCCTTTGTACTACTATGCTATTAGCTGGTATACTCGTTCTTCACACGGGTGGGAATTTATATATATCAAAAACGTTATGCATGAATTTTCTCTTTTTTCCCCCAGCATTTAGAGATGAAAAGTAACAATTGTCTATAAAATATATTACATCTACGCGTCAAGTTTGCCTACATACCGTTACAAACGCAGCAAATTTTAAATATTTTATTATTGTGAGCTTTAAAATGTTACAGTTCTGTTCTTGCTAACGTCAGCATGTTACAGAGAAAAATCTCGTCAAGATTCTTCCACATAAAGTTGATGATGCGGTATAATAGGAAGTGTTGGCGCGCATGCGCCAACACTGTTCCTGTATACCGCACAAAACAGGTTTTACTGTATTATGAAATCATCCCAGCAATGTAAATTGGGAAATTTATGTATGCATATATATATGTATTTATAATATTAATCCGATTTAACCAGTTATCCGTGATTGACTTGTATCTTCATCTATAAGTTGCAGGATTTTGTGTCTTACTAGTATATACTTGTCATGCGTTAAGTAGAGACTAGTAAACTATTTAATTTCTGTACTGATCAAAACAAAACATTCTCGAATTTCAAGATAATAAGAATATTTTGAGGCCCATCCGGAGTAAAACCAATTAATAAAAAGTAGGAAAAATTTTAAAATTATCCCATGCGTTACTGTATGCACTGGCTGAAACAGCCTTATAAGTTTACATAATGAATTTATTTATGGGTAATGCTCATGTTTTTAGAGGTTAGCCTAAAAAGGCAAATGTCGGAAAGTTGATTTATAATAGGATTTTTTTCAGGTGTGGTCAGCCCTTGGACTAGTTCGTGATACCGACCAGTCACTGAAAATTTTCATAGTTGCTGATCCGAAGTTACCAAGCTATCAAGTGGTGCAAATGCTAATTGTTTGATATTAGATCCATGTTCTGACATTAGAGTAACGGTCCAATGCCGTGCTACCTAAAGAACAGTTCAGTTAGTTTACTGGAGGAGAAAAGGCAGTGTGCTTTCTAGTAAGAGTCTGTAGATCAACCCCTACTTCAGAACTTTCTTAGTGTCAGAACAGGTGGAAAATATTTTATCGGTAAAGAAGGAAGTAAATCAGTGTGTCTGGGTTTCTCAGTCCGGGAATTTAGACGGTCCCTGAAATTCATATACACTGCTGGCCACCGTAAATGCAACACCAAGAAAGACAAGAGATAGCACAACCAAATTTCTTTTGTAGATAATATGTTGACCAAGTATCAATGATTAAATTTATAGACTTCTGTGAAGTGTGGTTCCTGCCAGAATCAGTAGCCGCCATGTTGGAGATCACCGCTGTCACACGCCTCGCATTGATTCAAGAGAGACTTTGGATGTGTTCTTGGGGTACAGCATACCAAGCAACTTCCACACGTTGCCAAAGTTGATCTGGTGTGGCAGCTGGGGTGTAATCTGGGTCAATCGTTGAGCAACCATGGGCCACGTAATTTCTATTGGTGAAAGATCCGGAGAGAGAGCCGGCCAGGGAAGCAATTCAATCTGTTGATTGAGGAAGAACCTTTTGACAATGCATCCCACATGCGGTCACGCATTATCCTGTTGAAATATGGTTGTGGCCAAGTCCTGAAGGTAAGGAAGGACAACTGGTTCCAACACCTCGGAGATGTAGCGCTGGCTGTTTTAAAGTACCGGCAATGCGTACTAGAGTAGTGCGAGAGAGAAATCCAATACCGCCCCATACCATAATACCCGGTGTAGTACCAGTGTGGCTGTGTATAACGCAGCTGTTCAGCATCCTCTCTCCACGGTGTCTCGACTCTAATCCGACCATCGTGGTGTTGCAGACAGATGCGTGACTCGTCAGTAAAGACAACTTCATTCCATTCTACCGCCCACATCCTTCTTTCATCGCACCATTTGCGGTGGGGACATCTGTGGTTCTGCGTCAAGGGTAGACCAAGCAATGAACGTCTTGTGGACAGACCACTCTGCTGTAAACGGCGTCGAATGGTACGCGCAGACACTGAATGATGCGTTACAGACTCGCTGTGCTGTGGTACGTGATGTGACTGAGCGATCAGTCACTGCCATGCGTACAATTTGCTTGTCCTCGCGTGATGTGTTGCACTGAGGTAGATGCGATCGACAACGTGGGTCCGTCGTACCCTCCTGCATCCAACGATCACATGTCCGCATTACAGTTGGTTGCTTTCGTCCAACATGACTACCGATTTCCCTGGAAGATAATCCACAATCTCGGTAGGCCACTATCCTTCCTCTGCCGTACTTGATGAAAAGCTGATCGCTGTTTTCTGCGAGACATAACTGATCATTTTTTGAAAAACCTACAAGAAAAACACAATTTCTGAACTTGAAATCGTTGAAATATCCAAGCCTTAAATAGCGCTTTGAGGTGGCGCCACAGGCGTGCGTGATGTGTGTCTGCGCTGAAATTCTAATCATTTGCATAACTCGCCTCCGCTAATGCATTTTGTAAATTTCATGTTATTTGCGTGCTTCCTTCAGTGTGTTGCATTTACGGTGGCCAGCAGTGTATATCCATAAAAACTTGCGGTCGGCAGAACTGTCGACCTTATGAACCCGAACTCTTGTTTATGTAAACCAAAAAAATACGCATAAATATTAAAATTGGGTCTATTTTATAAAATTGCCATCTTTTTGATCGAATACTTTAGCAGCCATACTTTGTGATTGACGAGTATACTAGTCATCTCTCTATTTTCCTACCACACATAGTTGTGCACCGCTCTCACACGGGGGCGCCACAGTTGACTCTGGTTAATCGATATCTTTAAATCTAATTCTAATTCATTTTTAACGAATATGGATATAAACACTTAATATTCTGGCAATTAGGTTAGTTCTTTCAATTTTTATTTAATATTATCTTTCCTTTTGGTAATCATAATTCAAATATAAGTATCTGCTTCTGCAATCGCTATTTTGTATAAAATATATTTCTCTCGATCGATTTTAAAATTCCGCAAGTTGTAGACATTTATGGGAAAATGTACAATTGCTTGATTTAAAAATGAATAAGAATACTTAAAATGTCCGACTACTTGCGAAAAGTTGTTTTTATTTTTTTTTTAAATGAAGATATGGGATTTTTTTTAGATTTGTTTAGTACATTAAGAATATGCTAAAATTAAGAGAAAAAGAAAATTATAACTAAAATGGGAAATAATTGGGTAAAAATTTACAAAAAGTAACAAACGCAGGTCATTCTCTCTCAGTAGCAAAAGATCGAGCAAATTTTCAATTCTGATGTGTTGCTATGTCATTCATTTTTGAAATTACCTTCAGGATAAGAGATTTTAATTTTTACAAAAACTAGAGCACTTTATCTTAATTACTATACGAAATTGCTTAAAAAAATGGGATTATATTAACATAAGGGACTGTAAATTTTGAGATAAAATAGTGACTTATAAACCTGAAGGTTAAAACACTTCCATTATATAGAACCTGTACAAAAAAATTTCAATTATTTAATTTTTAAACTCATTTAATTATTCTTAGAATTAAATTTATTTAAAAAAGGTTTATTAAATATTAAATGATATTTTAGATAATAATTTTATTTTTAAAAAGTAAAACAATTACTGTAATTATATAAATATTTTATAATTTATAAATAATATTTATTTAAAATATATTATAAATATTAAATGATATTTTATATGAAAATTAGTCACAAATAGTTTTATAATATTAAATACAATATATTATATAAATAAAATATTATATAAAATATAATACATAAAATATATTATAAAATAATTTCTTATAAATGTTATAAGTAATATAAAAATATGTATCACACTTATTACATATTATTAGTTTAAATATTTTATATAACTAAAATAATTAATCTCTTTTTCAAATAAATTTATTTAATTGTAACAAAATAAATGAATTTAAAAATAAAACAAAAAATAAACGATAGCGAACTGATAATATATTTTTATAATAAATTAATAAATATTTTTTGAAAATAAATACTTATAATTACAGCAATTATTTCACTTTTTAAAATCTATAAATAAATAAAATTGAAATGTCTGTTTGTAATTTCAAATTAGCAGCTTTTTACTAAATGCATTTAAAGGTATATACGGTACTTATATCAAAAAATCAATTTTAAAATTTTTTTCTGTCTGTTTGTTCCAGCTAATCTCGGAAACGGCTGGTGCGATTTTAAAAATTCTTTCACTAATGGAAAGCTACATTATCAGCGAGTAACATAAGGTACATTTTATCTCCATATTCCTACGGGAACGGAAACTATGCGGGTAAAACCGTGGGACTTTGCTTACTCCCCACCAAGTTGGCTAAGAAGTTCTCTATTCCGACAATCCCAGATATTTTAATGCAAATTTTCTACCACATTTTAAAGAGGGAAACGAAATAAAGTTTTAGCGAATTGCGCGCGTGATATTGAAAATTTTATGTTAATATTAATTGACAGTTTCATAAAAAGTGTTGATTTTTCGAATGTTTATCACTGAATTTTTTTAAAATCTAATTATACAATATTCATATTTTGCACAAAATTTTTCACTTATACTGAACCTAGATATTTTACGTGGAAGTATTGCTTTGAAGATATATACTAGATATTACTATGGAGGAAGCCATACAATGTCACTCGCCGAATAAAATTAGGGAGCTTTACGCAATACTTATTTCATCTTCTGTCTTTCTAATCCTCAAACCTTTTGGAAAAAGTACAAAGACTACATGGCGGAAGATATTTTGCAGCAAATACGCCTTTCAATCAACACATCTACAACGAAACGCAATAAAGGTTTTCAAAATGGTTGGGAAGAAGCTACTTGATTTTGGAATGAGTATTCCTAGACGGTGTCGACGTAAATGGCTTAAATAATGAAATTGCTTGAGAATTAAACCACGATTTTATAGCATTGCAACATCAAGTAACAGAATGTATCCCTCAATTAACTCCAGAACAAAGTCACGTTTTCCAACAAGTGTTACGCAAAATATAATCCGGCAGTGGTGCACTCTTTTTCTCGACGCCCCTAGATGAACCGAAAAAACGTTTTTGCTTAACTTATTATTAATGACCATCAGAAAAACCCAGAAGATAGCAGTTGCTATGGCTTCTTCGGGTATAGCTGCGACTTTACTGACCAACGGTCGTATTGCACATTCCGTTTTAAAATTATCGCTTAACCTTGCATTTGAAGATTCACTCATCTGAAGTTTCAGAAAAAAATAGCTCTCAAGCAGGATGCTTCCATAATGCAAGCTTTTAGTGTGGGATGAAAGTACAATGTCTCACAAGAAAGCTATAGAAGCGTTAAATCGGACTCTTCAGGATTTACGAGATAGTACAGATATTATAGGAGGAATGGTACTATATTATATATTGGCTGGTGAATTTTCAAAAACTCCCCCTGTAATCCCGTCGCAGATGAAATCAGTCTCTATTAAATCATCAAGCTTATGGGCAAAATTTAAAAAATTAAGTCTGAAAACGAATACGAGAGTGTATCTTCATAATGACGTAGATTTGGAGCATTATGCAGAGACGCAATTGAAAATCGGTTATGGATGTTTGGACGCAAATGCTGGAGGTTATATTTTACTTCCAAAGAATTTTGTAATGTAGAAGAAAATGATGTAAACCTTATTGCTCAAATTAACCCGGGCTTGCAACAAAATTTAAATTGGGATCAGTGGTTGCGCGCAAGATCAATATTGGTGCCTAACAATGACATTGTCCATAAAATCAACATTGAAAATTTAAACAACGTGCGGGGGAAGGGGGAAAATTAAGAAATATTTATCAATAAATGCAATCATGGATAAAGAACAAAGTACTTCATATCCCACGGAGTTCTTAAATTCACTTGAACTTTCGGGTGTACCCTCACATAAACTTCAATTAAAACTAAATGTACCAGTTATGCAAAATCTCGATGCGCCTCGACTATATAAAGGAAAGAGGCTTTGGATCACAAAACTGATGCAGAATATACTTGGTGCCAATATTTTAACATATGTCATGAAAAGGGATAGTGTTATACCTTGAATTCCAAGCATCTCCACTGACCTACCGTTTCAACTCAAACGATTTCAATATCTCCAGTTTGAATGTTGCTATTAACAAAGCTAACATTTCAGGTAGCAGGGGTGCATTTGGAAAAGCAATGTTTTTCCCATGGCCAACTATATTTAGCCTGATCGGTGTGTCCAATGCCCAAATCTTCACATATTTGCAACTGACGGAAGGACATAATATGGTATACAGTTCTGTTTTGAGCTCTTTTAAAGAGAAATTATATATTAAACGTAGATACTTTCGATTTTTAAAAATACTAATACCTTAACTTATTGAATTTTTGTTGTTAATTATTATAATAAATTACATTTTCAGTTTTTTTAAACAAAGCTCAACTTTAGAATTTTTTAATTTTATTGGTTCCAGTCAAGCAATAAAAAAATTACCATATTACGAATATATTACTTTTTAATGCAAATGATTACGACTTTGACAGTTATTTAAAGACATCAACGCGAGCGGAGCCGCGGGTAAAAGCTAGTACAAAATATAATTATCTAAAATATCATTTAATGTTTAATAAACCTTTAAATAAATTTAATTTTAAGAATAAAATGAACTTAAAAATTAAAAAAAACCAACCGCGTGACTCGAACCAAGGCCAAACTCGTGGTAAACAGCTAGTCTACCAACCATGCCACCGGATCGCAGGAAATTATTACAACTTTATTGTATAAAAGCTAAGCACGAATTTAGAAGGCTATTTTCTCCAATTGGACTGGCCATTCGGCGGAAATGCATTGATGGTTGAACACCCTAAAAAACGACTATTGCACAAAGTCGACCCTAAATGAATTTCCTTAGTCGTGCCCTCCCCTTGTAAGGTAAAAACATCACGAAATATATATTATCGCTTTTATTTCAATAAGGTGGTCAAAACGCTGTAATTGTATTCAAAATCGCGACGAACGAGACCTTATATAGGTGCCACCTCCTAAATTTGCATAAGTATGAATGTACATGCAATTGCGTAGTTCCACTTCGTTCCTAATTTCGACAAACCATAAGTCATTATCCGAGTGCTTGCGTATTATACTGTATTTTTGGAAAAAATTACACCGTGTTCTTTCTAACATAAAATTGATTCTAAATTTTTATCCTACTTCTCATCACTAAAATTTAAAAATATGACTTGTTATCAAGAATGTTATTTTTCGGCATGCATGGAGACTAATAATCTATAAGAAATGAGCATGTGCCAACAAAATGATTGCCTCTAAAAATGTGCCGGAACGCTTTTCAACTACTGACCGTAAAATGCGGCTTTTGACGATGTTTGAGGATTTAACATATATCTGAGGATTCGATATATCTGGTCGTCAGTACCGAGCCACCAATTTTGAGTCGAAGTTTATTTTTAATTTCGGTTATTGTATTATTCGCAAGGGGGAACCAGTCTTAAATTGCAATGCTAAAGTTTCCCTCAGCAGTTGAATTCCAATTAATTAGGTATATTAAGATACATTTTGTAGAAAAAGCTAGAGTTTCCATTAACAAACATGAGACTTAATTGTTTTACATGTAATAAAACTCCTTTTCCTCCATTTCCTTCAAGGAAACATGTTCAACAGTTAAAACAATGTTGTGGATATAAATTAAAAAAATAACCACGGATAAACATTAAAACAACTTTTATTCAGTCTTATAGTAAAATCCAGGAATTTCAGGATTTGATCAGAGGATTAAAAAAATTGCATAAAAACCACCTTATTTTTAAAGTAAAAACATCTGGGTGTTGTTGTACATTGCGCAAATCTCCACATCGTAGTAAAAAAATTGCTCGTCTAAAGCCTTAAAGTCAACACTTCTTTTTACAAAGGAGTTTTATCTTTGCATAAATTTTATCCTTTTTCAAACGATTTTTACATGGAACGGGACAGCGTGTCCAAATATTTTGAACGAGTTGAGCATAATCAACATCTTCCCAACCCTTTTCTATTCGTTCCTCTAAAATAAATTTGAATATATTGCGAAGATTATATTGAGAAATTAAACTCCATAATTGGTTTAAAACCTCCAAAAATATAAATTGTAGTGGCCAATATAAAAATAATTCCATTACCCTAAGGCGGTTAGACGCATGCAAATGACGGAATAAGTCTTTAGCCTCATCGACGTTCAGCTCAGCAAAGCACAAATACAAGTCGAAATGATGCATTTTTCCTTCTGTTAAGCCGTACGACAGACATTGATATCTGGCTTGTGGTCCTAACGTCTTAAAATAACACCTTAATCCTAGGTAATTTTCATTATATTTCTCTAGTATTGTAGAATCATCATGGTACGTTTGTAGAGAATCAATAATATCATCAGTCTGGGATTCATCTATCCAAAACCACATGCTTTTAACTGAACCGTACTCATTCGCAAGAACCATTTGATCCAATATAGATAAACTAGACCACAGTGTCTGTCCGGGGTCTTTGAGGTAGTATTTGCAAGCCAGGAGAAAGCGCCGTTTGATATGAATACTTTCTTTCCGAACCAGTATTTTTGCGGTTTCGAATCTGTCTATGATTCCGTAAGAAAACCAACGTATGTCGGAGGAATCAATGTCGGAGTTGTACACTATCCGATCGTGGCTGTACATCCATTTTAAAAGCTCCCAAACTAGCGATCGGACTATTCCGAAGATTTTCTTCCCTTCTTTGTCATTCAAAAAGGTTAGCTTTGAAATTATTTTTGTGGAATATTCGTCCGATACGTCTCCATTGAACGTTAAAAAGTTAGTTTTAATAGCTTGGAGGTTAAAATTACGCAAAATACTGATTGCAATCCTTACCGAAGCTATGTGTTTCAACGTTGGCCAGTATTTGATATTCATGATTCTATGAATTTACGCTTCTGACAACTATTTTAGGCTTTTGTACACAACTAGACGACCTTTATGAAGTAGTTTTCTTGGATATCTTCTGCAGATTCTACGCTCCTAATAGGCTGGAAAAAAATTAAAAAGACATTAAAATCTTGCTGTTTTATTTACCTTTACATATTTAGTAAATTTTGAATGAGGACTTGGATGTTAGAAGTAAGGCAATATCCAATCAGGTTTCGAAGAAATTTGTATAATTTGTTTATTTAAGTACCATTTTGAGGAAGCATTTTTATGTCCTGCAGTGACTTGAAATGTTTCCATTTTAGATTATTTTTAGCTTGTTTCCTAAATGTTGTATCAAATACGTTATACCTAATCGTGCTACAAGTTCTGTTAGAAGGATAAAGGAGTTAAAATTAAAAGAACTTTGTAAACGAATTGAAAACAATATTTAAAAAGTTATTTACTTTTAAATTTAACATTAAGCCTTTTATTCAAAAGAACCCAATGACTTCGGACTGCCTTTAAATCCGCCCGATAATCTCCTGAAACATGCACTTCCTTGACGGAAATCATCTCTTGAAGATGTGACAAAAACGGTATCTCAGTTCTAATAGTCTTATTAGAACCGAGATGTCATTTTTGTCGAGTCTCTGCCCCCAACACAAACCACCATTTATTTTCGAAGGAATTTTTAACCGGTCTTCTGGAAGGTTAATCTTATGCTTCAACCATCACTAGGTTATGTACGCCTTTTGAGCCGTATCGTTGATTCTTTTTCAAAAGTCTTATCGTTTTCATTGAACAGCTTTACGTTCAAGTGCTTCACATTTTTTTTCATTGAGAACATTTTTATGTTCCCTTGCACCATAAAGTATCACACGGGGACTTACAGGAGTATGCATGGAACGCACATCACAGAGAAGGATGGAATTTAAAGTCATGAATGATTATCACACACCTTCTCCGGGATTCTAACGAACCCAGGCCCTACGGCATCGCAGTCAGCGTCATTAACCACTATACCAGATGGACGGCTGTGTTTCAGTATTGGTTTCAAAATATTGTTTTCATAAACGGTGGTCTTTGTTAATTTTTTCTCATAAAAATTAATCTAAAAGGCCCTCATAGCCGACACCAAATACTTACGGAAGCCGGACGGTAAGGTCATTGCAGGCATTTGTTTCTTTTCTTTAGCATATTGGGTATTCATACGGTTATTCTGTTATGGGAATATTCTTCAACGTCAGAAATTTTTCTGGGGCTGCTATGAGCACGCTGCCGAAGCAATGCTTTTGCTTTAATGCACTTCTAACGCTCCAATTCCTCTCAAAATATGGTCAGCTATTTTTTCAATGCCCTCCTAGTCGAATTACTTTCTACGCGTATAATTGTCCTTTTAGATATGTTCATCTACTTAGCAAGAAAATCTTTCGACGAATTAATTCCCCTACTTTGACAAGAGCTAGACGATGGCATCTGTTAAGAATAGTTGACTCCTTTCGCCGTCCAGAGATGGCGCCACGAACTGGACTTGGTTTTCTAGTATCCGGAGTGATTTCGGGGGAAAACGACATTCCATTCGGATGATTCGGTTGTACTGGTCGCCATTCTTGTGATTACGTTTTAGTGAAATGGTTTTCTTTTATCGTACATGTAAAGGCATGAGTGTGTGTGTGAAGTAAATATATACATGAAAAGTCGACTTGTGAAATCATTGATCCTTGCTTTTATTCATTAAATAATCTTCAGTTATATATTTTCTATTCAGCTTTATAAGAAATACTTCCACAGTGTTCCTATGCCCAGCATGAAAATGGCGGTAAGTAAAATCCGTTCGTTATACAATTCATAATTGCATTCTACATCAAACTCAAAATCTAAAGTCTCATTCTCATTCATAACATGTGGTCCGTCGAGCTGGAGAGTTATTGATGTGATGTATTCTTTGTTATTTTAATTATTCGTTTCATACTCGATATTCTTATTCTAGTGCATTTATTCTGATACGAATTCTTGAAGTATTCTTATACATTCTGATTAATATTATTCGTTTCATACTCGATATTCTTATTCTAGTGCATTTATTCTGATACGAATTCTTGAAGTATTCTTATACATTCTGATTGATATTATTTATTATTTCATTCTAGACTTATTCTTTTGTTCTATTTTGTCTAAATATTTTTTGATAGTTGTGTATTTGCATTGTGTCGGCATTTGTTATTATTGGTATAGTTGTGTATTTTGTGTAGAATTTTAAATTTTCATTCATAAATCATGGCTCCAAAACAGTCGAAAAATAGTGGTAAATTTGATTTAATTATAAAAGAATTAAAAGTTTTTGAAAGTAGAATAAATAAATGCGATGATAATAAATCACGCATACGTGTTTTAAAAACCCAGGTGTTGCAATATGAAACTAGATTAACTGAAATATTTGGTGAATTGTCAACGCATGAAAGTGATGAATCATTTGACATTTATATGAAATATAAAGATATATTATTCAATTGGGTTGTTGACCTTGAACAAAAATCTGAGTTTGAGGAAGTAAAAAATAGTATTCATGTAAAATCTTCAGTAGTTAATTTACCAAAACTTGAAGTTCCGCATTTTTATGGAAATTGCGAGAACTGGATTTCATTCAAAGAGCTATTTAAGTCTTCGATTTTAGATAACAAATCAATAAGTGATCTTGAAAAATTGCAATATCTGCAGGCTTCTGTTCGCGGGGATGCAGCCAAATTAATTCGGGGTTTTGCAATTACTGTGGACAATCTTAAGAACTGTTGGGATATACTGTGCAGTCGGTATGAAAACAAGCGACAATTAGCTCTTAGCCAAATAAATAAGCTATTTAGTATTAAGATATCCAGGGCAAATGCTTCAAAATTGCTTTTGGAAATAATAGATATTTGCAATGAAGTCGTTCGAAATTTAAAAACTTTGGATTTAGAAACAAATTCATTAACAGAGTTGATCATAATAAATTTTCTCATTTCAAAAGTGGATGTATGTATTAGTCAACGGTGGGAATTATCTTTGGAAACCAATAAAATTCCCCCTCTTGAGGAATTTAGAGTTTTCATTGAAAGAGAAGCTCGTGGTCTGAATGAGTTAAACTTTGTAAAACCTGACATTAAGAAAGGTAATGTTAAACCATTAAATTCATTTAACAAATCAAATGTAAATACTACTGTTGTCAAATGTAACCAAGTAAAATCAGGGGTAAAATTAGATGTTGTTAAAAGTAACAATTGCATTCTATGTTGTCAAAGCCACGCCTTATTCAAATGTCCAACTTTTAATTCTATGAATGTAAATGAAAGATGGCAAGTGGTACGGAACAATAATTTATGTACCAATTGTTTGAGGAGTAACCACAGGCTTGACGCATGTAGAATAGGATTCTCTTGTAAAAACTGTTCTGAAAGACACCATACATTATTACACAGATATTCAGTCAGTCCTTCAGCAGATACTCAAGCACATTCTGTTGTGACAGTGTCTAACAATTGCACACAATTGGCAGAAGGTCACGTATTGTTGTCCACAGCATTAATAAATGTTAAATCGAAACATGGTCAACAAATAACTTGCCGTGCTTTGATAGACAATGCTTCTCAAAATTCTTTGATTTCCAAGCAATGTGCTGATCGCTTAAAATTGCCATTAAAACACACCAATCATAGATTAGTAGGTGTAAATGAAACATTTGCTGAAACTTCGTTATATTCGACAAACTTGGAATTTTTTCTTGTGTTTCCTCTGATAAATTTCAAGTAAAAGCTTTGTTAGTCTCGAAAGTCACTTCAGCTATGCCAAACTTTCCAATTAAATATCATGAGTGGCCTCATATCAAAGATCTAACTCTTGCTGATCCAACGTTTTATATTGAAAATGAAATAGACATTCTTCTAGGTGCTGATGTTTTTATGACAATAATTTCAGGGACTCCTATAATGGGACCCAAAGGTACCCCATCAGCATTGCCAACAAAATTAGGTCATTTATTGTCAGGTACCATAAATACACCATATAATCAAAATTCATCCCTAATCTGTCACACCCTTTTAAACATAGACCATTCTTTGAAACAATTTTGGGAACTTGAATCTGTTCCTAAGGAAATTCCGTCAAAGGATGAGGATGAGCTATGTGAGTCGATATTCGTAAATTCTCATATTCGTAATGCTGATGGTAGATATATTCTAAAACTGCCATTTAGAGATGATTCAAGTCTTGGAGATAGTAAGGAGGGTGCATTAAAACGATTCTATTCTCTTGAAAGAAAACTTCACTCTAATAATCAATTAAAGGAACAATACACAGAATTTATGGAGGAATACCAAAACCTTGGTCACATGACGCCTCTCGCATCAGATGTAAAATCTCCACATTATTTCTTACCACATCATGGTGTGATTAATGATAATAGTTCCACAACCAAATTAAGGGTGGTGTTTGACGGCTCATTCAAAAGTACAAATGGAAATTCTTTGAATGACATTCTGCTGACTGGTAAAAAACTACAGTCAGACATTTTTCTAACTTTACTTAAATTCAGATTCTTCCCAATTGCTTTTTCTGCTGACATTACAAAAATGTATAGACAGATATTAATATCACAAGATGATGTATGCTTTCAACAAATATTTTGGAGGAAGTCTCCAGAGGAACCATTAGGGATTTTCAAATTAAATACAGTTACCTATGGTACATCTTGTGCCCCATTTCTTGCCATCCGAACTTTGAAACAATTATGTGAGGATGAAAAACATCGTTTTCCACAGGCAGCTAAGCTTGCAAAAGATCATTTCTATGTTGACGATTTGTTAGCCGGTGCTGACTCATTGGACTCGGCTAGGAAAATTGTTCACGAACTGCAAAATTTAATGTCAGCCGGTGGATTTGAGCTGCGAAAATGGTCATGCACTCATCCAGAGGTTTTGTCAGACTTACCAAACAGTCTAAAGACAAATATTTCCTCACATTCATTTGATGATGAGTCCACCCAGAAAATTCTTGGCTTATTCTGGGATCTAAACGAGGATTCCTTTAGAGTAAGAGCAGTCTTACCCGACCAGGTATCCACAAAGAGACAGATGCTATCAATCATCGCACGCATCTTTGATCCTTTGGGGTTTGTCTCTCCCTCAACTATAATTTTAAAGATTATTCTTCAAGACCTGTGGAAGGCAGGGCTTGACTGGGATGATGAGATATCATCAGACATTCTTAATCGATGGAATCGGTTTCAAGTAGAAATTTCATGCCTCAAACAAATAAAAGTTCCCAGATATGTTCAAACACAAAATGCTAAACACTGTGAAATTCATGGGTTCTGTGACGCCTCCTCAAAGGCATATTCAGCCGTAATATACTTACGTGTTGTTTCTGATTCGCCACACTTATTCTTAATGGTTTCAAAAACTCGTGTGGCACCTGTACAAACAATATCATTACCTAAATTAGAGCTTTGTGGTGCTCTGCTTCTGGCTGAACTTCTAGATACATTTAAGAGATCTCTTAACATCACTCACGATACTTATTTATGGTGTGACTCAACAATTACACTGAGTTGGATAAATAATCCACCTGTAAAAGGAAATCAATTTGTGCAACACAGGGTTGGAAAAATTCACACACTAACCTCAAAAGAATCTTGGCATCACATTCCGGGAAAATTAAACCCGGCAGATTGGGCAACAAGAGGCCTCTACCCGAAACAACTTCTTGAAAATTCAGAGTGGGTAACTGGTCCAAAATGGCTTCATGATTTCCATCCTTCTTCCAATTCATTTCTTCCTTTCTCTGAACAGCCTGTTCCACTTGTTCCTATTGATCAGTCTGAATCATTAAGTGACTCTGTTGTTCTTTCAACTGGTGTTGATAATTCTCTTAGTTTCTTGGATAAGTTTTCCTCATACATGAAAGTAATTAGGACTGTTGCATGGATATTCAGATTCTACCATAATTCCAAATCAGTGTCCAAAGTTACTGGGCCTTTATATACACATGAATTAGAAACCTCAATCAAAAAGGTAGTCAAATTGTTACAAAATGGAGAATACCATACAGAACTTAATCTCTTGAAATGTAACAAGCCTCTTCCCAAATCTAGCAAACTTCAGTCTTTGAATGTATTCCTTGACTCTGAGGGAATTCTTCGTGTCGGAGGACGTCTTCGTCTCCAACAAACTCTTAAATTTGAACAAAAGCATCCTATGCTCATACCAAAAAATAATCACTTTACAAGTCTAATCATTAGACATTTTCATAGGGTCAATTTCCATGCTGGGCAGGAACTAGTCTTATCCCTCAATTCGTCAGCAGTTTTGGATACCTAATGGTAAAATCAGCTGTCAGAAAAGAACTACACAACTGCGTAGACTGTTTTAAGCTTGTGGCGAAGCCTGTCTCTCAAATGATGGGTGATCTACCCATCGAACGAATCACCCCTTGTCGTGCTTTTTGAAAAGTAGGCATTGACTTTGCTGGACCTATCACGACAAAGTGCCAACATACTCGCAAAGGCCAGCAACTTCAAATCGTACATCTGCCTCTTCATCTGCATGTGTACTAAAGCAGTGCACCTTGAACTCGTATCTTCGCTATCAGCAGCAGCATTTTTGTCAGCACTGCGTCGATTTGTGTCACGCCGTGGCTATCCATCAGACATTTATTCTGACAACGGTACAAATTTCGTTGGTGGCTTCAGCTTACTTGAAGGACTTGTTTAAATTACTTCACAACTCTAATGTCCAGGACTATTCGTCAAGCAAAAACATTCAGTGGCACTTCATTCCTCCATATGCACCGAATTTCGGAGGTGTGTGGGAAGCCTCAGTCAAACTCACAAAGCATCATTTGCTCAAAACCTTAAAGGCGGCTGTGCTGAACTTTGAAGAGTTAGCTACAATCCTGTGCCAAATCGAGGCGTGCATAAATTCACGTCCTCTTTATCCGCTATCATCAGACCCTAAGGATCTCCAGGTGTTAACACCCGGACACTTTCTTATCGGGTGTCCCTTGCTTGAACTCCCTGATCACAGTCTGACTAACCAATCCTTGAGTCTTCATTCTAGGTGGTCTCTTCTGATGAAGTTTGAAAAAGATGTTCTGGTCTCGCTGGCAGCTCTCCTACCTCAACACCTTGCAGTCCCGAACCAAATGGATGCAGGGCCAGAAAGCCTTCACAGTAGGATCCTCGTCCTAATCAAGAATCCAGCCTCTTTCAGCACCAGGTGGACTCCCGAAGGATTGTGGCCACACATCCTGGAGCTGACGGAATATGCCGTGTCGTCACTATACAGACTTCACGTGGAGTCATGACAAGACCAGTCTCTCAAGTTGCAGTCTTGCCCCTACCACCATCGACTACATCTTCCCGCCCCCGGAGGATGTTAAGAATAGTTGACTCCTTTCGCCGTCCAGAGATGGCCACGAACTAACTTGGTTTTCAGTACCGAGTGATTTCGGGGGAAAACGACATTCCATTCGGATGATTCGGTTGTAATGGTCGCCATTCTTGTGATTATTTTTAGTGAAATGTTTTTCTTTTATCGTACAGTAAAGGCATGAGTGTGTGGTGAAGTAAATATATACATGAAAAGTCGACTTGTGAAATCATTATGTATTCATTAATAATCTTCAGTTATATATTTTCTATTCAGCTTTAGAATACTTCCACAGTGTTCCTATGCCAGCATGAAAATGGCGGTAAGTAAAATCCGTTCGTTATACAATTCATAATTGCATTCTACATCAAACTCAAAATCTAAAGTCTC
>BMAO01001096.1:0-20135 GCA_019973975.1 Trichonephila clavata | reverse complement strand
TAAATTTTGTTGTGCTATCTCTTATCTTTCTTGTGTTGGCATTTACAGTGGCCAGCAGTGTACATAGATAGATTTTAATAACGTTGGTTCCATCAAAAGAGGTCAGGCGTGAATTTTTTTTTTTTTACTTACATGCGGGTCGTTATAAAACATATTTTGAATAAAACTTTCCAACACTTAGCCTTAAAATATACAGTTTTTACTTTAAATTTTTTTTTTTAAATTGAAACAATTGAATTTGATTATTAATGAAATACTTAAAAAAAACTCGATTTAAAAAAATGTTGTTTCAAATTATCATCAATGCTTATAATAATTGTTAATAATGCAAACGTATTTTTACAGGAGAACCAGAACATCAACCAAAATCAAATGAAGTTGAGGATAGTTCCACAAGACCAGGTGAAAGACCCGGCCAAAGATCAACTAGAAGACCACGTCCAACACTAAGTCCAGGTGTGTTTTTTTAACTCTAATTACCATGTCAAACTTGAAATATCGAAATAATTCTGAAAAGTACCATTCTTTCCAATATGTTTTTTTCTGAATGCAACACGTTTTGATGAACTCATTATAATATTGGAGGGTGTAGTCTGAATCTCATTACGCTTCATAGCTGGACCTCAAGAATTGAAATAAAGAAAATTGTAGGTTTGTGCACAAGAAATTGCAGCAAGGACAAGGAGACATGTGCATTCACTATTAACTAAATTTTTTCATGTTTAAATAATCATAATTCATTGTATGGCATTTCCACACAAAAAAATGGCAAATTTAACTTAAGGTATCCAACTACTTGCGACACAACTTTTTTTAAAGAAATGGAGATACGGCGATTTTTTTTTTGTTGTTTTTAGATTTGTTTAGTACATTTTAAGAAAAATATGATAAAATCAGAATAGAAAAAGAAATTATTCTTAATAAAATGGAGGGAAATGGGTAAAATTTTTAAAAAAATAACATAAACGTGGCCCATTTTGTACCAAAAGTTTATGAATAGATTTTCAATTTTTCAATTCTGATGTGTTGCTATGTCGTTCATTTTTGTGATGACCCTAAGGAGCAGAAACATTTTAATTTTTACAAAAACTAGAGCCCTTTATCTTTGTTGTTATATGAAATTGCTTACTAGTGAAAAACAGTGATTATATTAACATAAGGAGATTTAAATTTTGTAATAAAACAGTGATTGATAAATTTGAAGGTTAAAACACTTCTACTGTTATACAGAACATACAAAAAAATTTCACACAGTTAATTATTTTCAACACTTTTTGAGCAATCGCTGGCCCGTTTGAGTATTTAAACACACACACACACACATTTTGAGTGAATCGCGTTTTAAAGTATGACATCTTGCTTAAAGTAATGGCATCTGCTTTTACTAAAACACTTGTAGTTTTTGTTCTAGTGAACGGAAAATAATAAACTTGGTATTTTTATAAAGCTAATAAGATGGCCAATAAAATAAAATCATCAAAAATGTGTCGATTTTTGGCAAAATTCACAATTTTAATGTAGTCGGATATCTTAAAAACATTTCCCCGTGGAAAAATTCATTCACAATCATGGAAAACAAATTTTTAAAATTAATTGCATAATGATGTAATTATAAACAAGTTATTTAAAAATACTTTTAATTCAATTCCTACTTTGGTCAACAAAGAAAAATTTTACTTTTAATTAAATACTATATAGTTACAATTAATATAAATATGTATATACATATAACGGAATCCCAATATTAAGTGGCAAAATAGAAAGCTATTTTCTCTTTCCCTTATGGTGTTGGAATATTATTTTCTGTTTAGTACTACGTATTCATTCATACGTATCATTCCACATTCTCAGAAATTATGATATCTCAGGAAGAATTCGAACCCGCGATTTTGGATTAGAAGTCCAACAAGTTGTCCATTGCGCTACAGGGGCTTTACGAACGATTTTCCTTTTTATATATGGTGTTGGACTATAATTTTTATTTGTTGCTATTTATTCATTAAATAAAAATAATTATTGAATTAACCTTTAAAAAAATGTATTAACATCAAATGTCACCCACTAGAAGTTTATAAAATGTATTTGACCTTGAGTGGATGAATAAAAAGTATTTTATTAACGATTGAAAATTTGAACAAGATATATATATTATATATATCTATATAGTAAGAGTGAACTAATAGTAGGAATTGAAAAAACACATTCCGAGTGTTGAAGAACTTTGATTGTAAGAATAAATATAAATTCAAAGATAAACGTAAAAAAAGCGTTATAGCAGTTCAAAGATATCTGCAATTTTTTTGGCCAGCAATTTATGTTTTCTAAAATGCAAACGCATATAAATTAAATTACAAATTCTCCTGAATAGATGATGAATCAGATGAAGATCCAGATTATGATTCTCCTAGGTATCAAAACATGGATCCAGGCAGGGATACGGGAAGAGGTAAGCTATTTATTCCCTTTGAAAAAATAGATAGTTTTGTAGGATTTAGCCTTTCAAAAAAAATATTGTACAAATTAATTAAAGGTTAATAATATTTAAATTTTTTAATTTATTTCAACAGTTGGATAAATATACATTTATTAGGACAGATATTTCAAAATTATCCCAAATAAATTTGGTTATCTTTTCTAGAAGACCACCTAAAAAAGCCTTGAATTTGAAAAAAAAGCTAAATGTGTATTTATGATCTAATTACAAATACATAAATTTTTTATACACTTTACTTGTGACTAATTAATCCCTGTGCATAATAAATATAATAAAATATGTGTATTATTATTTATAAATATTCTACACATCACTTTCTTCTGAATAATTATTTTTAGATAACAGTGCATCAACAGAAGGCGACGTAGATGCATCTATTTCAAGTATATTTATCATATGAAAATAAAATATTAAGAATATGCTTAAAAGTAGAATAAAATATTGCTATTATTATTTATAAGTGTTCAACACATCATTTTCTCATCAATAATTATTTTTAGATAACAGTGAATCAACCGAAAGCGACGTAGATGCATCTATTTCAGGTATATTTATCATATTTAAATAAAATATTATATAAGAATATGCTTAAAAGTAGAATAAAATATTGCTATTATTATTTATAAGTGTTCAACACATCATTTTCTCATCAATAATTATTTTTAGATAACAGTGAATCAACCGAAGGCGACGTAGATGCATCTATTTCAGGTATATTTATCATATTTAAATAAAATATTATATATAAGAATATGCTTAAAAGTAGAATAAAATATTGCTATTATTATTTATAAGTGTTCAACATATCATTTTCTCATCAATAACTATTTTTAGATAACAGTGTATCAACAGAAAGCGACAAAGATTCCTACAATTCAGGTATATTTATCATATTTAAATAAAATATTAAGAATATGCTTAAAAGTAGAATGAAAGATTGCTATTATTATTCATAAGTGTTCTACAGATCATTTCCTCATCAATAACTATTTTTAGATAACAGTGTATCAACAGAAGGTGCCACACAAGTATCTATTGAAGGTATATTCAGTGTATTTATATAAGTTAATAATATGCTTAATATCATAATAAAATATTGCTATTATAATTTATAAATATTCTACAAATAATTTCCTCTTGAATGATTATTTTTAGATAACAGTGCATCAGCAGAAGGAGTCACAGAAGTATCTATTGCAGGTATATTCTGCGTATTTATATAAATTATTAATAATATGCTTAATATTACAATAAAATATTACTATTAATTTACAAATATTCTACAAATCATTTTCCCTTAAATGATTATTTTTAGATAGCAGTGTATCAGCAGAAGGGGTCACAGAAGTATCTATTGCAGGTATATTCATCATATTTATAAAAATATTTAAAAATATGCTTAAAAGTATAATAAAATAATGCTATTACGTTTTATAAATATTTTACACATCTATTTCTCGTCAATAATTATTTTTAGACAATAGTGTATCAACAGAAGAAAGCACGGGAGCATTTACTAAAGGTAAATTTCTCAGATTTTTATAAAACATTAAGGGTATAAGATATAACATCTAATACAGGGTAATTCTACATTTACTTATTAATATTCTACATATTATTTTCTCCTAAATTATAATTTTTAGATAATGCTGTAGATGAGGGTACAATAAAAAGAGACACAGCAACATCCACTGAAGGTAAATGTTTAATATTTATGCTCTTTCTTAGCTGATTAAAAACTCATATGAATTCCGGTTCTTCACACCGGTTAAATTTTTTAAAACAAAACCCGATGGTTTACTTTTAAAATTTAAATAATTTTCACAGAACTACAACTTAGACTACTTGTAACGGTTCTATCCGTGACTATACTAATAGCTTGGGGACTCTTCAAGGGAAAAATAATTTCAATTCAACCAACTTTCGCCGACCAAGAAAGCGTGATTATGTGAATGAAGTATAATATATAAATTCTGATTTCGTGAGTTTATGAGTTGGCAAACAGGAGTTAGAAAGGAGTTTGCGAGTTAGATTGTTAGTTGAAGATTGAAAGATAGTGGAATTATTAAGAGGTCTTAGAGTAGTCCAGGAAAACGGATTACACCAGTGGATCCAACGACATTGATCAATTCCGATAAAGATCACCTGCAAGATTCCAATGTAGGATCCGATGCAGAAAAAGTACAGGTATCGTGAGCTTGGTTAATTAGAAGCAGCTTATTAGTGTGCGACGTAGTTATATTTGAGCGTATTTAAGCTGTCTTAGATTCAGTTGAGGGTCTGTACTAGTATCCCCGTGTTATAGAATCTCCCCTCCGTGGTCTACTATTTAATCGCCTATCTTAATTGGATTTTTATTGGATCTGATTGATATTTTGATAACAATAAATTAATTAGATTGAAATAATGTCTATTGATCATTCAGTTTCTCCCACACATCTAGCCGGGTCTGCAGGTAGACAAGGGGTTTCAGAGTCAAGCAGGAACCGACAAGTATTACATATTGACCAAAAAAAGGCTTCTTAGAAAAAATATACATTTTAGATTAAAAGAAAAAATGATGACTAAAAAAAATAGAAATAAATGAAGGAAAATATCAATGCAAAATGCAACAGAACATTAATGGTACATGTAAAATGCGTTTAATAATGCTGACAGCTTGATAAATAATATGAAATGTATTTCCATCAAAATCAAATAATGTATTAATTTTCAGTATCCGAATCTGGGATTATTAAAATGAAACATTTTAAAATGAAATAAATTTAATTTACCATAAATTACTATCTGCACTAATTTCAAAGCAGATTAAAACCTAAACCATATTGCTAAAACTAAAGATTAAATTTAGGTAAAGATCCTTTTTAGTGATTCATTTGAAAAAGAATTGCTCTATTTCTGCTATAAAAACAAGTGAATAAATATGAAAATAAATAAATATAGTGATGATTAAAATTGTAATGGTCTTCAAAATGTTACATAAAAAATAAATTTTTACAACCAAAATTAAAACTAGATGTCATATGGTGAAAAATCGATCTCCAACATTAAATTTTATTTTCTTAAAAACTTAAAGAAAATTTTACGAAAATTGTTTAGAGTTACTCAAATTCGTTTATAGTTTAATGCAGAACTTTTCGATAAACGATGTGAAATGCCACTGTTTGGAGTAAAAATAAAAAACATTTTAGCACTGTCAACTCTTGAATCACCAACATAAATTTGTCTGTGGAAAAAAAAGGGTTATTCAGATACAAGCTAAGAGATTCTTCGAGGAATTTGTTAATTTCTACAGAAAATCTGAGACAAGTTAGGAAATGGATTCGTTTAAAATGGCACTGAATATCTGATGGAACGATAGGAGTATCTGGAATAAAAATATTTTTGTCAATGACTTTTCCAATCAGAATAATAGCTTCAATAACATTGGAAAGGAGCTTCTTATTGAATAATCTTGGTATCCGTGGTAACTGATTGGTCAGGGTGATGAGCTCATGACTAGAGGGTCGTAAGTTCAAACCCTAGTACCGTGAGCAGCTGGGCTGAAGCACCCAGAGTTATGATATCCGTCACCAATAGACCCTTGTATTGCTTCAAAGTGAAACGTAAATAAATTCACTCGCACTCTTAGATAATCTTATCTATATTACACAGTGAACGTATATATAGTACGTGGTAAGGGAATCAATTTTGAATTCCAAAATATGAAAAGAAATTTCAGTTGGTTCAAAAAAGTTCAAAATTCAGTAATATGGTAAATTGTCATTTTAGGATTTAAAATAAAAAGCCGTGTCACAGGGCCGCTTTTAACCTCCCCAGTGCCCAAGGCATTTCAAACTGTTACGCCCTTCCATACTATTTTCAGATCATCCATCTCCTTCAGTTCTTACATCGCCTGTTTTGGTTCAGGACGGGATTTTCCCTTAATATTCTCTTAATCTTTTCCCTTTCTTTGGATTTGTTTTCTAGAAAGTCTTTCCAATATCTAACACCTGTAGATCCGCCGTGTCCCAGATTAGCAACCGGCAACCGTAAGGATGTGGTGTCATGGTTTGGCCACTTTTGTTCATTTCTTATCTTACGGCATCACAGACCACCCACCGACCCTTTTGTAAATTACTGCAGTAAATTAATGAAATCATTTGCATTTACAGTATAGAGTATACGTTATTGTATGAACTGTTTTCAAATTGTTAATTGTCATTTTTTTTTCATCGCTCATCACTTTACTATCTCTTACTTTTCGATATCCTCGTTCTTCGATAAGTCACTGTCATTGTCATTGTACAGCAAAGGCTTTGGTCGTTGCAAAATTGTTAACGACCTCATTGCAATCAATTTTAGCTGTAACATCATTCTGAGTTCATAGCAGCATCCAACTTTTAAACTTTTCATTTAGCCACAGTAGATCTCACTTCAGTCTTTACTCTGTTAAAGGCAGAAAAGCTTCTCTCTGCTGTATAGTTAGTCACATGCGGAGTAAAGTAAATTCTCAATGCGACTTCTAAATTTGGGAAGGTGCATTCCAACTTGTTTTTCTCGATGTAGGAAGAGATTCGTCTTGTTATTTTATCCCTCTTCATATACATTTTGAAACGCTGACTTTTGCATAAATTGTTCATCATGATGACTTTGGGGTTCCTTAGAGCTAAGTATTTCGCCTATTTTGTCACATCTTTTGAAAGAATTTCGTGTTGAGAGCTTCGTAGCGGTAGTACTTTCACTGTAATTTTAATTTTTTCTCTTTTTTTCGCCTCCCCCCCCAGTTTTTTACATCCCCAAGTCTTTTGCACCCTAGGCACATGTCTAAAGTGCCTAAGCCTTCTGCTAGACAAGAAATAACTTCAAATTTTTATTTTTCTTATTCTTAAGATTTTATTTTCTTAATTCTTTATTTTATTTTCTTTTGATTATTTACTTTATCCCATCTCCATGTAAAGTTAAAGTCCATAGCTCCATTTCTATTTCCCATTTTCATTACAAGCTCACTGCAGCATCCAATCCAATTGCATCCTTTACCACTCCGACTGCTCTCACCCCATTGGCCCTCATCTTAGAAGCCACGCCTCCATCTCCTACCAAGTCAGCAACACCAGGCGGACTTCATCGCCAGATAAAGGGCGGAGGGACCTGACTGTCCCAGTCCCTGTAAGATTAAAACAGCGGTTAAAGTGCCTAAGCCTAGAAGTGGCCCTGCTGTGAGATGATATTATTCCATTCATCATCCCCGGTGAATCCTTCAAACTTGTCCCAATTATTGATGATGCAATTGACGGCAGCCTACCAAACACCACAACTGGTTTCGTCTGGGACCATAAACTAAACGAGGAATGGAATTGAAAAAGCACACAGAAGCTATCACTGTCAGCTACAGCTACTCACTTTCTTGTTAATGTAAAATTTAAATTGACAATGTTGAAGAGTCATACCACCTCAAAGTAGATTAAACCAGTTTTAGATGTTTTCGATGGGGAAAAAAATTGAAAGAAAGCTTGACCCGATTTTTGCACAGTATATTTCACATATAGTATGTAGATATTGGAAATGATTTTCCTCATTTATAAATTTTCGTTTATTAAAGATTCAAAAATAAGCTTGAATAAAATTACAAAATGTTTTTTTTTTTAGTTTTATATTATAATGTGTGTTTCGAGCTTTTTACACGAATAATAATTATTTTTGACTTTACTGAATTTTATATAACTTCCTCGATCCTCCTGTCCCGGATATTGTTAAATATATATAAAAAACTTGTAAGGAATTATTATTCCTTCTTCCCTCTAACCCGGCTAGATATGTTGGAGGAACTAAATGATCAGGCAACATGAATAACTCAAATTATGCATTTATCTCTATATTTAACACAGACACAAATCCCACTCTTATTAAGATAAATTTGATCAACTAGAGAGTGAAGGTGAGACAAGGTAGCGTGGGGACATATGCGATCATGAGAATCTATCCTTACGATAACTTATACAAAGTTTGATTTAAGAAGTACGTTAATAATTTAACTTTCTAACTTTTATTTGAACCAAGATTACAGTACCTGAATTCCTGCAATCCTTCAAACTATTCGACGTGGCCTTGAACATTAATAGTTGGCTTAAGCACTTCTTAGAGATTCCAACTTCACGCGTCGTACACTGTTTACGTAGTACTGCCCGATTGCTAGCTTCTCATTCATTTACTTCACATCCGAGCTATCATCACTTCACTAATTCTTAAAACTCGCGAATACAGAATATATATATTAAACTTAATTTGCATAATCACGTTTTCTTGTCCTCAATAAAAGTTGGTTGAAAAAATGCTTGCCCTAAAGGAATCCCAAGGAGTTAGTGAAAGGACGCGTATAAACTAACACCAAAAAAACCAGCGAAATTTTTCAGTTTTTCCAAATTTTTTGAAAACTTTTCTGCGGCATGGCGATTGAAAAGGGGAAAAAATCAGCTCACCCTAGTATGTTCTCACCCATATATTATCCTTTAATCCATTCTTTATTCACAATGATAGCAAATCGTATGTTATCTTAAAATTACATTAATTTTTCATTTTAGTTAAAAACCTTCGAAAATTATTAAGACCTAATAAAATTATTTTAAGTTTGAATCACAATGTTCATTTATATTGTAAATATTACTTACCAGAACATTTTTTAAGTAAAAAGTAATAAAATGAATATATGAATGTTTGTAATTATTTTTATGATGGAAAACTAAATACAATTAATGCCAAACTGAAGAACTTTTGCGTTATTCTAATAAAACTAAGAAAAAATCAATACAAATCCTTAAAAAAACTTCATTTTAAAAATTAGTGATTAATTTAATTTAATTTAATTTTATAAATCACAAAAACGTATCGGGAATTGCGAGAGAAAGTGATTAAGTAAGTCAAAAAAAGATAAAAAATAATTTAGCATGAAAATCACTTGAAAACTATTTTTATTTTTCCACTTAATCTCCAGCAACGTTGATTGAGTTATCCCATCGTTTTATTAGAGCCCCGATTCCAGCTGCATAAATTTCTTTGGGTTGCTGTCTCATCTACAGTAAGACTGACTTGATGTGAAACGTGGTTACCAGTTGTCGTGGTCGTCAGTCCCTTGGTCAGTTTCCGGGTAACTCAACTTGCGCAAACTTTTTGAAAATTCAAATGATCCTACATTTTGCTGTATGCTAAACCATGAGAACATCTTATTGCTGCTGTGATGTTGTCAATTATCCCTCTTCGTTCAGCCTGAATCAATTCATCCACCTCTCTCTGTGTTAGTTGATTTTTTTTTTTTTTTTGCAATTTAAACTTGACAGCTGATTCGATCTTCATCAACGGTTTTCGAACGGCCTTGCGAAAATTTCTTTACAATTACACACTGTTTTATGTGATCAACACTTCACCCTATAAACAGGCATCATTTCTTTATGAATATTTTTTTTATTTAAGTCCTTTTTCGCAAACAAATATGGAACCACAGCAAGTTGCTCTTCTATTGTACAATCATTCAGCACCATTTTTGAAACTGCATTAAGTATGCTTGTGAATGCTACCTACACAATATGAAATGAATATCATAAAGCTGTATGCGCCTGCAATTTATCACCATTATTTGAAGTTATCTGTTACTACTTTACCATATGCATTTGGGACTTACCCTCGTAAAATTTATTCATTTTATAACTTATACCGAGATAATATAAACGAGAAAATTTGAGTAAGTGCTTTTGACACTAGAATGATATCCTTGTAACAGAATGTTTTATTACGGCATATTTTATAATAGTTTTTCTTTTAAATCAGCTATACCCAACTTACGTTCATACTTTTCTTTTATAAAATAAAAGCATGTAGCAGTCGAAAAATTGTACAAATGAACACTTTACATAGTTTGATATATATATATAATTAATAACTTCTTATAATATTATTTAACGCCAAAATAGTATTTTATTGATTACAATCATTTTAACAAGATAAAAATTATATGATCTTTTTCAATCTAAATCTTACTTTTTATTTCAGAGTCAACAACTTCATCAGATAATTTAACCATTACGGGAATATCAACAGGTGAATATAATGCTGAATTCTTCATTTTATTTTGCTTTACAAACTCATTTTAAGAATAAATTTAAATTGAATGCAAATCTTCCGAGAAATTTGTAACCCTCAACTGCAAGTAATTTTTAAGCAAATGCAGGATAATTCGCTGCCAGACCGGAAAACTTGTAGTGTGTGTAGGGGGTACAGTGACGACTCGGAATTATATACGAATGCAGGGACTCAAATGCCTCAGTAACGAGCTACAGCAACACATTCATGTGATATAAAACATTTTATTTAAAGGTTGTACGACAACAGATGTTGCAATTAATACCAGAAATCGTCTGGTAGGCCTGACAATGGTACTTCATGGAATTCCTTACGTTCTGGAAGGTTCCTGGCATATAACGTATCTTCCGGGCACCTACAAGAATTCGAGCGATGAGGTGTTCAATTGAAATAATAGATGTCACATAAACCAAATTCTTCATGTGACCCGAGAAGATGTCCATACATGATAGATCCGGTGATCTGCTTGGCCAGTTAACTGGGACCCATGACCTATCCACCGTTATACAAGGTTACGTTGAGGTGTCAGTGGACAGTTCGCAACTCCATACACAATCAGCATGTTGAGCAGTCACTTGTTTTGTGGTGACCTGTAGTTACCCCTTACATTCGAACCCTCCTGTCTATCAGAAAACCCGGCTAGATGTGTAGGAGGAACTAAATAATCCATAGACATGATTCCAATCTAAACTGATTTATTAATTCTTATCACTTATTAAGAAACAGACACAACACAATTTGAATTAAGGTATATAAACAATGGTAGAGTGCAGAGGTGAGATATACAAATTCGGGGATAATATTACAGAACTTCGACTGAATCTAAGATCTGAATCTTAAATGCGCACATTTACAACTACGCCGCACACTAATAATCAGATTTAACTTAATAAAGTTTACAGTACCTTATTCCTTAATGCTTCGGTTCCCTCTCGGAGAACTTCAGGCATTATCGTTAGCTGGATCAAATGCCAATGGCTCCACACTCCGTAATATTTAATTACACTGCTTTTCAATCTTCAATAACCACTTCTCCTTGCACACATCAAACGTATCAATCTCGCTTAACTTGTCCACAACTACGTGTCGACAGCTCACTTTCTTCACTTTACTTAACTTAACTTGACCTCTTACTTCGCTCTCTTTCAACTCACGAAAACCGAATTTATATAATATTCCTCATTTACATAAATCACGTTTGGTTTCTCGATGAAGGCTGGTTGAAATAAATATTTTGATTTAAAGATAAAAGAAGAAATTAGTAGAAACCCGTATAGATCCGTCACAGTTTGAATAAGAGTCCTTTCTACTACGTCGGGAAATGGATTCCAAATGTCAATTTCCAGCAGGATCGGTGTGTGCGAAACCTTCCGTTCAGTGCTATTTGCGCTAGATGGCCAGAAAGTAAGAAAATCTATGCAGCACTGCTGTCTAGCCCACCAGACGACTTCTGATTGTAAATTTGAACACCTGTTGTAGTACAACCTTTCAATAAAATGCTTTATCTCCCTTAATGTGTTGCTGTGCTTCTTCTTTTTCTCTGCTTTTTTGCACCATAGCTGGCTACTACGGCATTTCGATCATGCAATCCTGTGCGATTCTGAGTAGTCTGTGTGCATCCTACACACTCTATAAGTTTGTCCGTCTGGTAGCGAATCACCCTTTATGTACCTTGAGTAGTAGAAATAAAATTTATTTCTACTGTGAAAAAAAAATACAAAAAAAGTATCATGTGTAAAAGTTATCGTCAAATGCGTTAATATATAAATAAAAATAGCAACGAAAAAAATCAATTAATACTTGTTAATAAAGCAGAAGAGAGGAGAAGAAGTGAAGTGAAAACTTAGAAGGGAATCGCGATTTAAAATATAATAAATATGAAATTTTAAATATAGAAATTTCCATTGCAATATATATTGCTTAAATTTGTTTACTGTTAAGGTAGTTTTAGAATTATTTATGTGTACTGCATGTATGTGATATTGATCATTAAGTTTAAAACTGATGTAACATTCTTGATCTACTCTCAGATCTGGATAGAAGTGTGGAAGGAAGTGAAGGAGAACTCGTCATAATAATTTTCAACTATTTATTCAGCACACTAATTATCACAGACACAATTCAAGTAATCAAATAGGATGAGATGTTCCTAAAAAGAGCAGAGGGAATTTTGTTACGAGAGGCGAGAATTTTGAGAAGACTTCTATTAAATTGATCCACCTTTTATGGATCAATCCACTATTCTAATATTTGATTTACAATGTAGCTATGTGACCAATCGTCACTTAAATATCTTTAACTATTTAAAGCCCGAAATGCGCTATCAATGTAACTAATACCTGATTGGTAGATATCTTTCCATATCGTCAGCTTCTCAATATTTCAATCTCCAGGCAACTCCGTCTGTTCATCTATTCTTCTCTATCTAACTCACTAGGAAGCAAACCTATTCTATATATAACTGACCTAATCTGCATATCACGGTTTCTTCTTCCAAAAGGGTTGGTTGTGATCGATAACCCAAAGATTCCCCAAGAGGATCAATTGAAAGACGCGTATAGATCCGTCACACTGATAATTATGTAATAAAGTCATTTTCAAAAGTAAACATTCTGATGCCCATTACAATTGAAGTACCGTGGAGGAGAAACGATAGAAATGTCAAATTCATATGACATTGCGGGGTTGATAGATGCGGGGTTATGCATATGATTAGCATTTGAGGGTAATCAACGTAGGAGAAAGAAATGCTATCACAAATTCTGATAAAAAGAAAGTTAAAAGTGAGTTTGTCACTAGGACATCACATTTAAATGTCAATTGTCTCTGAGAAGATCGAGTTATACCTTGTTTAAAAATGAGAAAGGGTGAAGGAAAAACACATGTTGCTACAAGTGTAGAAATTCAGAATCGGCAGGATCATTGCAAATTTTTTGTCTGATGGACAACTAAGCCTTTGCAAACAGGGCAAGTCCCCGAATGTTAAAGCCATTTCATGGTGGCACCATCTAGTGGTGATTTTCGTGACCAAATTTTGACGCTTGAATTAATATTCATTCAAGTTCTCGTCGAATGCTAAATATTGCCGAGAGTACCACAGCTAAGTTGATACTCAAGGGATCTTTTACATGCCACATAATAATAGAACATGGCTTCCTACGGTTTTTGCATCCAGAAAATCTTCCGACTCCAGCCGGGATCGAACCCACAACCTGGTCTTACGAAGCAGGCCCGATACCTCTAAACCACCAAGTCGACTTTTAGCTTATCGATATAGCGGTTCATGATTCAGCTAACTTTCTAATTCAGAGTTTCTCAAACTGTAGGGCACGCCCCCTTGGGGGGTGATAACCCTATGGGGAGGGTGCGAGCATATCGAAAATAAAAGATTATTTTAAAAAATATTAATTTTCTGAAAGGAAGCAAAATAAAATGCATTCTGACACAAAAAATAAAATACACATTTACAATGATATAATATACTTATGAATGTATTAGTTCTGTTTAATCTATTTGACAATTAATTTGTCAATACTAAGTTAAAAACAAGTTTAATAATTACTAGTGACTCCCATGAGCTTGTCATATACAAGTTTAATACTTATCTTGATAACTTGTATGGTTTATGATTAAAATCGTACTGTGTAGCTTTAGCATCAAAGTACATTTTTGATTTTAATACATTATTATTGTATGCAAGTGGGGCGAGAAGAAAATTATGATTGAAAACTGGGTCACAAATATTGAAAGTTTGGGAAGCACTTTTTTAACTGCATTAGTTGGAATCCAATAACTGCCGTGCAGATATGAAATTCATGGGTTCAAAAAGTTCATACTAAGTGAGTGCCATGTAGGATCTGAATGATTTCCCGTCATTTGTCGCGGCCCTGCGGTCGATGGTGAAATTGGAAACTCCGAATAAACAGACATTCTAATAAAATCAACACTTTATTTCGAATTCCATTTACTATTAGAGGGTTGTTTTTAAACAAAGGAAATTATCAACTAAATTACTAATCTTAATGTCTGTAACAAATAAGTAAATCACTGATCTTTTTCTATGATCCGAGGTAATAGTACTCATCCTGGCTTAAAGTGAAATTATTCAGCAAGACGTAGATTCCTCTTTCTGAAACTCCACGGCCTTCTATTATTATCTCTTATTATATAAATTTCGCAGTAGACTAGTGCTTCTCAAACGTTCAATATTTGCGACACAATATTCAATCATAATTTTCATCGTGCCCTCCACCTCCATACAATAACAATGTATTGAATTCAACAAGACTCTAATTTGATGATATAGCTACAATACGACTTAAACCTCTTAAATGCCACTGGCGTATAAAAACGTCTCACACATTCAAAGCGTTATTTTCCTCTGACGTATATATACGTCTTTCTGAAGTACGAACTTTTCTGTGCACTGCTATCTATAAAAATATTCCGAAGACTTTGGAATACAATAAAAGGACCTTTACAGAGTGTTTGCGAAGGATTTAATTATCTCAGAGGATTTGCTTATATTCATTCCCCCCCCTCCCCAACACATCCCACACGCACGCGTTCGTGGAAAACGGTGGCCTTAGGGAGAGAATCACTTAAATTTTAATCGGCAGTGAATGTATTAATTTTTAATCGTATAAATTATTAAGATAAGTGTAAATTTTTGTACATAATTTTAAATATGACAAGAACATTGGGTCTCACTATTAAACCTGTTCTTAATTTAGTATTATTAAATTAATTATAAAATACACTGTGTGTGCAGTACTAATACATTTATAAATGTATTATATCAGTACCAATGTGAATTTATTTTTTATTATGTCAGGATGTATTTTGCTTGTTTACTTTCAGTAAATTAGTAATTTATTTAAAAAATAATCTTTTGTTTTCGACTTTTCAATACGCTCACGCCTCTTTCAAGGAGTTATCCCGCCCCCAAGAGGGATGCACCCATAGTTTGTGAAATGTTGTAGACTAACGATTATCGATTATCTCACACATTTCGCTAGTTTAAATAGTAACTCCCGTTTAAATAAATTATGATTCATCCACAGAAAGCGATTTTATAAACATGTAACAGTCAAGAAATATTTTTTTCCAGAGGATTAGTGAAAAGTGTTGACAGGACCCGTTACACACTAACGCTCAAGACAAACCTTCGGTTTGATATTAGACTTTGAAATGTCGTACAGCCACTCTAGGGAGCTTGAATCAGAAAGTGCACTTTTTTGCAGCACAAGTGTCTGCACAGGTGCGACGCCGCCTGGAGAACCACAGACTGCAGTGTGATCTTTATTGCGGCTTCCATTGACAATGCCCAGAAAGAAGCGCAGTGACAGTGAGGCTCTCAATGACAAAACTGGGTGTAGGGGTGGCATCATGTCATCTGTTCAGACGAGTCTTGGTTCTACGTGATGGTTTAGGGTGAACGTGCCCGTATTTGGAGGCACAGAGAAGGACGCACGTGACCTGCTAACTTTCAAAATTGCCCTTGGACACTGAACGTAGTGGATGGCATGGGCAGCCAATGGGTACTCAACAAGAGCTCTTATTCGCGTCGTCGATAATCTAAATATCCAGCATAACATTTTTCAGATCTTAATTCTAGAGGTTCTGGAAGGTGTTTTAACACTTTCTGTGTCCTGTCTTCGAAGCTTTTGAACGTTATCTTTCAAGAATACCACATGTTGCCCTTTATATCTTGCCTTACCTCAACACAGGTGTTCGAGTGTTGTTCAGGTCAGCACGTTTTCCACACCAGGGCTGATCTTAGGGTGTTGGCAGCCCGCGTGCAAATACTTAATGTACCACTTCTCCAGATAAAGTTTCGTATTTTGATTAATACTTAGCGTTGACGCTGTAAATTCATCTATATCTATATAAGAGTAAAATGAAAGTCATTAATTAAAATGCAAATAGACACAAAATAAATTCTCTCTCTCTCTCACTTCTTTCCTATATTTTTTTCTAAATTTTGTGAGGCTATTATTAAATTGAATTTGTTTAATTTCACCAAATACACATTAAATTTAAATACTCCTATAAGGGTACACTCCATTATAAAATATTTTTATACCCTCCTATAAAATTAAATACTCCTTTACTCCTACTTAAATCCTCCTTTTAGGTAATTTTAATCATATAAGATGTTTTCATAAAGCAACTTTAGCAAAAAATCGTTTTTGAGACATTGACCCACAGTGCAACGCCAGTGCCCCTGATAAGCAATAAAACCTGCTTTATTACGGTGTTAATAAATCTGCCACGAATTTTGCTAGCAAATAAAGGATGTGTCTGAAGAGTAGACAATGAGGACCTGTGCTAACATTCTATTTTTCTTAAACTATGCTATACACACTATCGGGAAATCGGGACTAATTTCAATTTTTCAATAACTATTTAAAGTTCAACATATTTATTCGACTTATGTTTTATTTTGAGATATTCGTAAAAATTTTGCTCGATTGATCGAAAAGCGGCCAGATGCCACCCCTTGTTCTGGCGGCAACTTGTTCTGTCTCTAGCTGCATACCTGCTAAGATCGACCCCGTTCCACACCTCTCAACTATTTAAAACCTTTGGTCATGTATTGTAGAGAGACCCATTCCCTCCTTTCAGGATTGATGAGGTGTATAGACTCGAAGCACAGCATAGAAATATTTACCTGTAACTAACTAAGCCCAGTAAGTTGACTCGATACTTAACGGGGATAGGGCCCTTTTAGCTGCGATAGGTTATACATAACCTATCGCTCAAAACGGGACATTGGTTTATTTAGGTCATTTAATAGGTACACAATAAAAAAAATTGTAAGTTATTTATTCAGAAAAATTTAATTAGCTCAAAAGTTATGAATGAAAAAGTATACCCAAAATGTTTAGTTATATTTATATTTATCAGTGCAACAAATTTGTTTTAATATAGCTGATGAAGATTTTAAGTAAGAATGAAACTCTTGACAAGTTTTTTTTTTATATTCACCTTAATTATCACAACATCGCCTTTAGAATTAAAATTTGTAACTGGGTTTTCTCAGATGTCCACACTTTGTTCATCATAGAAAATACTCTTTCTACTGGAGCATTTGTAGCAAGCAAACATAAAATGTATTCAATTAAAATAGAAAAGTATTCATGCTGTAGATTGTTGGCGTGAAAGTGTTTGAATACTTCCATCCAACGAGTTTCCGTGGAAACATTTAGATTATTCTATTCGGTTACTTTTTGCGATGTAATGTAGTTAGAAATTAATAAAAATGTGTCAAACATATCTGTATCTTTATTACGGTCAATATATTCCTTTTCAGTTAATACATCTGAAGATTTTTGAACGTCTTCCCATGCGGGAACCTTTCTTAAATCTGCCCAATAAAATTATTATCTGTCAACGCTTGGTTTAAATAATTGACATTGATATCAGAAATCTTACCTGGTTGGTCTAGGAGATCTAAAATTTTTACTTGTATTAAAATAGCACTATACAATAGGGTATATGTTCTTGTTACTGTAGTTTGAAGAGTCGTTTAGTATAGTAATACAGTTGGACTTATCAAGATCGTCTTTTAATTCTTTCATCGCTGTAGGCGTCAAAACATTTAATATAATAGCTTCTGATTTCATACGTGAGCATATAAATTTGGGTTCGAAACATGATTGAATTAATTTCGATGCACAATCATTAGACCAAAAACTGTGGTTTTGTTGTATAGTGTGATAAGCCCAGACGCCTTCTGCCGCGGTGACATCCAAATCGTTTGTATAACTTATACATTGAGATTCCTAATTTTAGATTATGTACACCCCAAACTGCATACTGATTTAATCATATTTTTTTCTATTATGCTGCATTTAGATAATAAGCAAATTTTTATTATTTGCTTTCCTTACTGGTATTTTTATACCCCTTTTAAAAATGATACATAATTGGACAATATTTCTTCACCCCAAATTTTTTTTCCAATATTTAAAATAAAATTGGTATCCAATATCAATTTTTTTAAATTGGAAATAAAAACATATAATTAACCCGGTACCGGTCGCGCAGAGCACAGAGTCATCCCAGGCTCACCAAATCGTTAATTCTAGGAAACAAGATATCAATCATTGGCATGGCCAAGTAATTTTAGCGCGTTTTTTACATGTTGAATTTTACAATAATGCAACTAATGAACTTCTTACTAACAGAAAGTAGTACTGTACTTAAAAAAAAATTAAAAATGATTAAATTTAAATAAAATTCGGCTCATCTAGGACACAAATGTGACCAAATGCCGAAAACCCGAGGTCAATTGGTTGCTTATTGGTTGAGAAAAAGGTACGACAAAATATGGAACGAAGACGAAATTTGCGTCCTGATAGCGCTTTTGTTCCACTACGTGAAAAATGCGCTAAAAACGGTTTATTTGTTACCAATGGCCTTAATACTATCCTTATATATGACAGTCTTCATGGGAACTCAAATGTTTTTGTCACATATCTCCCTCTTTTTTGGGAGTGGCAAACGTTTTTAACAATCTTGACTGAGTTACACCCTCGGTCACTTTTGCTCCAAAATATTTTCTATGAACATGCTACATTATTTCCCTTTGAACAAATTAGTGGTTCTGATTGCTATGTTGTACGACTTATTTTGGTTTATAAATATAAATGATCAGAATATAAAGAAAGACATGGGTATCTGCGATCTTCATTGAAGGAAATTGAAACTGATCAAGCAAGGGAAGAATATGCTGAAATAGCGCATATTAACAAGATATCAATCATTGGCATGGCCAAGTAATTTTAGCGCGTTTTTCACATGTTGTATTTTACAATTTTGCAACTATTGAACTTTTTACTAACAGAAAATGATACTATACTTCAAAAAAAAATTTTTTAAAAATTTTTAAATTTAAAACTATTAAATTTAAATATGATTCGGTTCATCTAGGGCACAAATGCGACCCAATGCCGAAAACCCGAGGTCAATCGGTTAACTATTGTCTGAGAAAAAGGTACGACAAAATATGGAACGAAGACGAGGACGAAATTTGCGTCCTAATAGCGCTTTTTTTACACTACGTGAAAAACGCGCTAATTATGATAGCGAAAGTAAATTTTAGATAAGTAATGGTCATGAAACGTTTGAATTGAAAGGAAAATTTTAAATAATTCCATCAAGAAAAATGTTAAGTTTCCACAAGATACACTTCGCCCTTTCACAAAGACATAGGCAATAAAAAGTTCAACATACTATTTGTCGATAATCAAAGGACAATAAAACTACAGTAACTTGAACAAAATGTGACAGTTTTGCCTGCAAATAACATTTCTGCAAAATAAGCAAAAAGTGTCTGTGATTTGCGCCCTTTATTAAAGTCAAGCACATTTGAAACTTCTTGGTTCAGTTTGATTGATATTTTTTCTCAAATTATCAAAGAAACATTGAAAAGTCCTTAACATTAGGCAAGTATTCTTTCTCTCAATTGAATTATTCACTGGAATTACGATTTTTATCGTGCACAATAAAAATTAATTATAAA
>BMAO01001095.1:0-22394 GCA_019973975.1 Trichonephila clavata | reverse complement strand
TATGTGACTACCTTCGGAGCACTTTTTTTGAAATATGTAAAATTTCACTTATGTAAACATATTTTATTTGTAATGGGACATAAAAGTAAGAATTCAAACACAGTTTTTACAAAGTTATAAATATTTTTGGAAATATAGGGAATTTTGAGTGAAATTTTAGTGAAAAATTGCAATTACGGTAAGGATTGTGTTGAAAATTCTGATACATATATTCTAATAATATTTATACAGTACATAAATAACATCATTTTCTGTGATTATAACTATGAATTTATAATACTTCTGTAAAGTTTTCAAAATATGTCAATTTTTATGCAAAAACTCATTTTTTACAAAAAACTAATGTTATTTTCTCACAAAAAGTGCAATAAAATAAATAAATATATACACAGGTATTAGATTATAGACTAGACTACAAATCAAACTAAATTAAAGATTCCCTGAAATTTCAAGTCAATATCTTAAAAAGAAATCTTGTAGTCAACCGTACCGTGAAGAAAAAAATTGAAAAACATAGTTTCTCAGAAAATGCATTTAAAGATTTTAATGCTATGTGAAAAATTTCTACTGATTGTACATTTTTTTAACTCACCATATTTATAGCTCAAGCTCTTTTAAATTTCATGTAAAACTTATTTGGAATTTTTTTTAACCTTTTGCTGTTTTCCTGAGAATTTTATACACTATAACAATTGTCGTTTTTAGGAAATTTTGGTGAAAATTGCAGTTACGACAAATCTTTTACACAAAATTCTAATAAGTTATTCATATAATATTTATACAGCACATAAATAACATCTTTATCTGTGTTAGGTATCAAAAGATTTGTAATACTTGAAAAAGTTTTTTAAATACACCAAATTGTATGCAAAAACTCATTTTTAAAAAAAATTAATGCTTTTTTTCATAAAAAAGCAATTAAATATTTATATATATATATACAGACATTAGATTTTGATTCATAACACAGATAGAACTACACAAAACATGTTCTGAAAATTTCAATTACTATCTTAAAAATATTTTGTATAGTGAACTTTATCGTGAAGAAAAATATTGAAAAAGTTTCTCGTAAAACACATTAAAATTTTTTTAACACAAAATAAATACTTTTCTACTTACAAAACATTTTCAAAACTCTCCATATTTATAAGTTAAGCCTTCTTTAGCTTCATTTTAGCTAATTTTGACTTTTTTTGGCTTTTTGCTGTTTTCTGGAGAGTTTTGTTGAGGGTAATGGCTGGCGTTTTGATTTTTGAATACGTTCTGTGTCGATTCCCATGTAGTTTTTAAGTATCATTGGATCAATTACCATACCTAAATAATTAAATACATGCAACAGTCCTAAATAACCTGAATTATATAATAGGACAGCAATGTGTGAACCCAAAAACAAAGTTTTCTTGTGAACAAAAATTTCTTTTGGTAAAATAGACCATAATACATTATTAAAACTTTCATTATTATTTTGGGTCATGCCATGGAGGCATTTTTTTAACAAATCTTTATCACAGAGTGCTAAGTAAAAGTGGGCTTTATCACTTTAATAACTGAATTTGAAAGGCCTGTTGTTTTGTCTATGTGTACTTTTTCATCGCATAATGCTCGTTTATACTTGCACCAGCTGTCTTTCCCTGTAGGACATTGCCCATGCATGGGATTTTGATTGCTAGAGCAGCAGTGAAAGAAAACAGCTATTACAGCAGATTGCATTTTTTCGAGACATCCAACATTGCTACGGATGGCAATCCCGTAATAGTTCTGCAGTTTATCGATAAATTATCAGTTAGTTTGCCCTTTCCACCAAGTCCTTTGTGTTCTTTTTTAGTTTCCTTAGACGTGAGCCTACTCTTTTTGTATATGACCTATACATTCGAGTTTTGAGACACTGTTTTCCCCATATATATTCTTTACTTGTAAAAAGCCCTTGGAATCCCCATCACCATAGTACTCGGTGTACTGCAAGTCTCGTTTTATCAATGATCTTTCAAAAATTCTGAAAGCTCCAACAGCTTCCATATTTCCTGAGGATCCTTATAGTTTGAGCATTCATGCGCAGATTTCACTTTCATTTCACACATTTTCAATACTGAGTCATTACTTCCAAATCTAAAATTTTCCCAGTATCAATGGAAATAGCTGAGACGCAACCATTAAGCGACATATGGCCTCTCCGCTGCCATGTGCCATCTACTGAAACACCACAATTTGTACTTTTTTTAAAATTTCGCACTTCTGTTGATGCAGCTTTCATATTTCTTCAGAACAAAACTGTACTGCTTCCAGCAGTTTGAGTTCATGAGCTCTGAAGGTGTTTTTAGAAATGCAGGGCAAATTTAAAGTACATAGCAACTTCTTACCAGCTGTGAATCCCTTGCCAATCAATCTCAATCCAAATATCAATAAAGTATTGAGAGTGAATTTTTATTTTCTTACGGGTAGAAGTAAAGCCAGTCATGAATCCACAACTGCAAGACACACACAAGTTAGAGCAAAGTCCTTCCCTGGAATCTTCTGTTAGTTTCAATCCAGTTGCATAGCATTCCGGACAACACAGGATTGAAATAATTCCAATAAAGCTTGGAAATCAATAATTCGATTACCTGTAGAACCATGAAATATAGGTTCAGGCACATCAAAACTGTCATTAGTGCTCAATTTTGCTTCACTTCAGACGACGCCTTGTTACTGTTTGGTGCTGACTTGGTAAATCTGTTTCCATAAAACCTTCTCTTTCTAGTCACTTTTGATCTAGTTTTCGGCATTTTGAAATTATTCACAATGAAATAAAACGTTAAAATTAAATAAAATAAATGAATAAATTGTAAAAATATCAAAAATAACTAGTAATAAAGAACGCTTTCGAATGAGCAATGTAAACAAAGTATAGACGATAATAGTATTGCCATTCAATAAAACAAGCTTGAATTAAAAAAAACAGTTGCCAGATGGAAAAAAAATATTATTAAATAAGTAATGGATACCTTGATCTGTATTTACAATAAGTAATGAATGTTTATCTTGCTTAAAAGTCACGAAAAAGGAGTTCAAACTATTTGTTTACATTTTATGTCTCTTTAAATACCCATTTCCGGTTTCGAAAATTCCATTTCCGGTTTACTAATTAAGCTATAACTTTGCTTCTAAATATCGTAGGAACTAAAATAAAGTATTTTTGGAATCTTAAATATATGGGCTATAATATAAAAACATAAAAAAAATTTCGAAAAAATTTCACCAAACACACGATTTTAGGGTAGTCACATACCTTAATGAGACACTCATGGCAAATTCTTAGACGCGAAATGAGGAAAAGTCACGCATTCGGTGTTTGTATAAGAATTGAAATAAGTCGGACACATGGCAGGTATTTTCATTTACCCATTCTGATATATACAGTGTCATCCATGTTAAAATTTGGAACTATTTTTATGCCATACGTTTCCCTTAATTTTTAATAATATCCCTTTTCAAATTTGGCATCATTGTGATCACTGGTTTTTTTATAGCGTTTTGAACTTTAATTATAATCAACGTTCACACAAATGGGTTATATATTAATGGAAATATATATTTTCACATATATATAAAGAGAGAGAAAAATTAATGGATACACAGAAAGTTATAGCACAATTATGTGATACAAGAAATTAATTCTAAGCCATACAGCAAAATTTCAACACGTTATTTTTAAAAAAGTTCAAAGGGGTTTATTGATACCCGAAATTTACGAAATTAAGAACAATTAAAATGAGTACTAATAAATAGCGAATGCATAATATGTTTTACCAGCGTTAAATCAGTAAAAGTTTTGTATTTATATATATTTATCTTTTACATTTATAAATTATCTGTTATAAGTCTAATCATCTGTCTCACACATGTTCAATTTCCCCCATCTAACGTGTTTCCTGCCTTTGATTCTAGCCCGCACTCAATTTTAAGTACAATTAACATTATAAATAATTTTCTTAGTAAAGAAAATATTTGACGCAACATGTTTTATAATTATTTTCATGCATTGGCATCAACTACTGAGCTATAGTCAAAATTTCAAGTCTCTAGCTCATCGGGAAATTTGTTGAAAATCATTTACAAAATTCCACCAGGACAGATGTACAAACTTCTTCGATAGCCCGAGTTCGAGACCAGATCGTCTTTTTTTTACATTTTCATGTATTGTCATCCACTTTTGAGCTATGGTCAAAGTTTTAAATTTCTATCTCATCCGGAAGTTAGTTTAAAATCAATTACAAAATTCCACCCGGACAGACATACAAAGCGCTTCATGTGGGCCCGGTTTCGAGACCAGAACTTGTTTTTTTTAATATTTTCTTGTACTGTTATCCATTTCTAAGCTATGGTCCAAATTTCAAGTCTCTAACTCACTTTGAATTTAGTTTAAAATCAATTAAAAATTCCACCCAGAAGGACATACAAGAAAGCGAATCAATAACAAAAACATGGTACCCTGGAAGCTCCTCTTTTTCCTCAGAGCCTCGAAATTTTATACGTATACACAACGCAACCCGTGCTATCGACAAATGGTCTTTGTTTGTGTAAATATAAGCAAGTTTCTGAGTTACAGGGACCTTTGCCGAAATCGGGGCCCGCCTCTTCGGGGGCCCTGGTTCGAGACTATAACTTGTTTTTGACATTTTCCAGCATTGCAATTCATTTCTGAGCTGTGGTTCAAATTTCAAGTCTGTAGCTCATCGGAGAGTTTGTTTAAAATCAATCACAAAATTCTACCGGGATAGAAAAGAAAACGAATTTTTAAGAACACGGTAAAAAGTACGCCTTAAATTTCACGATATCTGTTTACAATATGATTTACTTCGATTCATAAAATTATTTTTATAACCACCTGAATATTAAAATAAGTTGTGTTTCATCATCCATAGCACTGTAGTGCTGTTTAAGTAACAATAAAATTAATATTCTCTTTTTAGTTGCTTACGTTCTGAAGCAATGTATAGATTTATATGAAATTATAAAGGTATTGAAGGCTATATGGTGCAAACATTTCATACCAGAGATATGGCACACACATTTGATTATGATTTTTTATCATGCTTTTATAAGCTTCACTTGCATGTAAAGGAATCTTAGATTAATCGATTATTACCCAATTTAAAAAGTCAGATTCATTCTAAATTTTGTACACTTGTCAAGGTCTGATGACAATACAATAATTTCATAATTTTGTTCAATTATCCTGATCAGGGTCATCAGAATTAAATATTTCCATATTTGGTGACTGATTCCATGTATCATTTCCAGATTTGGTGACTAGATTTATGTACAACCCTAAAAACGAAAATGCTCTTGGATAATACAAATACAACAAACACAAAAAAAAAAGTTCATAATGTGAGAAAGGGGAGGGTCGTCAACAATTTCTTACAATTATATAGACAATTGTCTAGTTTTTCTGAAAATGGAAATAAAAAAATAGACTCATGCATGTGTGTGTGTGTGAAAAAAAATTAATTTATATTCTAACTGCTGAACTCAGACAAAAATCTGTTTATCTAAATTCTCTTGTTGGATCTTTGAAATGAAACATCATTCATTGCTTCATTTTACCAAAAAGGCTGAAAGTTGTGATTTAGAGGATTAAATAATTTCTTACAAACTGTTTTATTCAAAACGTGTATTTTTATGTCAAATGCCGATGCAAGTTTCACGAGAATATTGAGTGTTATTTAGCGAAAAATATCATTGACTTAACATCTGCTTTCGCATGCCATAAGTCAAACTTATCTGTTCCAGATTTACTTCAGCTGGCTGATCCTACCTTTTGTAAACCAAGCCGTATCGACGCACTGATAGGATGACAATGGGTATTCTAGATTCTGAAAAATTTCGCCTTTGAAATTAAATTCTTAGTAAATAATTGATAAATTAATAACATAAGCTTATATTGTAGTTCGAACTGAAAGTTTAAAAATAAATTATATTTTTTTTAAAAAATTGAAAAAAAACACGCTTATATGGGAAATTGAACAATAAAGTAAAAAAAATACATTAATACATTGGTTAACCAGAAAATGTACGCCATTGTGGTAAGAACACGGGGCGCTCTTTATTACATTTTTACTCTTACTGAGAATTTCGGAATAGAACTAGTAAGAAGTTGTACCAATTTGTAAGGAATTATTATTCCTTCTTCCCTCTAACCAGGCTAGATGATTGGGAGGAGCTAATTGATCAGACGACATGATTCACTACAATTTTTCTATTTGTCACAATATTCAACACAGACAGAATCATAATCAAATTACGATAAATTTGATCAACACTTAGAAGACTGAGGTGAGACAAGATAGCGTGTGGATAATATATACGATCATTTAAATATATTCCTACGATAACTTATACAAGCTCGTTTTACCTAGGACGTGCAACTAAAAATTTAACTCTCTAACTTTTACATAAAATGCCTGACTTAAAATACTCTACTTACAGTATCTGAACTCTTGTAATTCTTTATCCGATAGATGCACAATAATAGTTGGCTTGAGCACTTCTTATAGATTCGCGCTTCACCCACCCTACACTGTTTGTATACTACTGCCGGATTTCTCGCTTCTCATTAATTCACTTCACATTCGAGCTATCCTCACTTCAGTATTGTTCAATTCTTACTTTACTAATCTTCGATTCTCACTTCACTAACTCTCCAAAACTCGTGATTACAGAATACATAATTTAAACCTAATTTGTGTGTGCATAATCACGTTTTCTTGTCTTCGGTGAAAGTTGGTTGAAATAATTCTCTCCCTAAAGAAATCTCCAAGAAGTTAGTTTGAGGAAGTGTTTTGATCTGTCACAAATTGATATCGAGCACCCCACACTTTTACCACAATGACATTAATTTTCCTGTTAATCATTTTATTCTTATATTAAAAATTAAATTTTACTTTGTACTTCAATTAACCATAAAAACGTGTACTCTAGTTTCTTAAGGGGTGTTAACTTTCTCTAGAGGGCTGAAAATATAAACAATATTCAAATACATATAACTCTTTGAAATTAAAATTAAATAACTCGAATCTTTTACACTTTATTTATAAAAGAATGGGGCTTCAAAAAAGTGTGTAAAATATAATTATAATTAAAACAGTTACAAGCATATGGAAATAAGAAATATTATTTAAGTTTTACGTTGCGCAGGCTGTTTCTTAAGATAGTAGCTTTAATTACTATCAATAAATTGATTTATAAAGTTAAATGTATATCCTTATTACACCTTAGTATTTTTAAATAAATAGAATAATAAATTATATTCTTTTAAAATTAAAAGAAATTTAAATATTATTTTTTTAAAAGAAATTAAATACTTTTCAAATATTTTGAAATGATAAAGATATATCATTTTTAAATTACTAGGGTTTAAAGGGTATGATACATTTTATAATTCTATAAAGTTTTATACATCAAAGGCTACTATTTTAGAAAACAACACGCAACGCAAAAATTACTTAATATTTATTACAAAATTATTTCTTATTTTTATATGCTTATAATTTTTCAAAATTATGATTATATATCAAACATTTTGTACTTTATTTAAACCATAATCTTTTGTAAATATCGCGAAAAAGATACGAATTATTTAATTTAAATTTTAAAGAAGTATACCTGTTTGAAATTTGTTTCTATTTTCAACCCTCGAGACAAAATTGATACCACAGAGACCCCTTAAAAGTATAATTTTACTTTAACTAATGGACGCTTTGTAATTTAACAACATTAAAATGTTCTATTATGGCTTATTTATACAAGTTTCACAATTTTAATTACTGTTAGAAATAAGAGTCTTGGAGACATTTATGTTCACACCTTTTGTGAAGTGATTTTGAAATCCTGAATGGTTCTGTCAAGGGACAAGTGAGCCATACATTTCTAATAAGCATATTTACTACGCAGCCTTATATGCATATTACAAAAGGGCCGCAATAGCCTAGTGGTCAAAATATCGAATCGGGGCTGGCATGCCATGCATTCGAGCTCATTGACACTAAAGACAGGGGAGTGATGTACAGGATGTCAGTAAAGTACAGGGAAGTGATGTACGCACAATCTGTCGAGAGCTCAAGCGTCCTCAAGTTGGTGAGTGTGGTATTTAGCAGGGGATGGCAGCTTAGGTGTCGTCCTCGTCACATGACCATGGTACTGAGTTACGAAGTCCGTTTCCAAAAGCTCTTGTGTAGCTGAACCGTGCGACGTTAATATTCACTCACTCACACTCATGTATGTTAAAGCCTCACTAGCAAGTTTGTAAGCATACTTCGTAAACTTGTTACCCGTTATGTACCCAGCCAGTTTCCCCTAAAATCCGATGATAATTCAACCATTGATTCAAGGAGTATGAAACTGATCTAGGAATAGAATAAGTAGCGTAGAACGAGTACAATGGCTGCAAGCCAGCAGACTTCCAGATATTCAACCTTAGATTTATTCAAATAAAAAGAAATATAACTTTAAATTGTATAAAAGACAATCTTTCATTTGATTCTCAATTAACCCGCGGTCACTCTCGTCTGTTTTTGCTACAGTCGTTACTCGCGGGGTGTAGAGAACACCCCAAACTTTTAACATGTGTATTAAAAGATGAAAAAAGATTTAAGTCAATAATGATACATATTTATAAAGTACAGATGTTTTTTGTATTATTCAACTAAAATTATTAAATTTACTGCACACAAATAAGACTAATATTAATTTAAAATAAACCTACAAAATTTTCATTTTAAAACATATAATTTTATATTTTTTCATAAAACCAAAGTAAAATGTCATTTCCAGTAATAAACTTACTTTGTAATTAATGTTGAGTATAGTAGAAAGTCGAAAACACATATTTTAATCATTTTGCAAACATTCAGATCAGACTGTATTCATATGGTTAAAAAACATATTTTTTCTTACATTGAAAGCAAAATGAATTGGTTTTTACGTCTTTTACCCGTGGACAAACAGTGCAGAACCCCTTTTTTGGTGAATTAATGCTCTTTTTACTATCTTCTGCGTCAGTAAAGCTTCTTTTGAGATTTTTGCCAATTATTTGTTTCCGTCAATTTATTTGATGATTTTTGCTCACAAGATTCTTCTAATTCTTGCGCCGTATCCATAGGATGAACAGATTGCTCCATATGGTGCTCTTCTTCTGAAATTAAACAGTCTTCAAAATCACTTAGTTCATCCTCAGAATCTGTTGATACAGTATCTAATAGATGAAAGAGTCGCCGTTGCTACCTCCCCGTGAAATGTTTGTGTTCTAAAACTTTTTAACAAAAAATTATGTTTTACAATTATTTTTAAGTTTTATATTATTTTTATACTAGAATTATTGAAATGTTAAATAAAATATGCATGCATACTAATATATTTGGAAAAAAATATGAACATAAGAGTAAAACTTACGCAATTTTTAGAGGCTTCGACTACGAAAATATAACTCAATTGCTCGCGGGGAGCTCTCAGCACCCCTGATAAACTTTTGAAGGTCGTTACGTTACAATCGTCCGAGTGAGAGTGATTGCATCAGGCCTGAAGGTTCAATGACCCAAAATGTGCAGCTATAGAAAATATCGTGGTTCTGCGTATTCTTTGTGGAATTCTAGGAAGTTTTTCTTATTGCTGGGGTGTACAAAGCACCCGCGCGAGTGATCGTGGGTTAAGTAAGTGCTAACATAAAGTTTGTAATAGTAAATAATAAAAGTTTAGTATAACCAAACTAAAAGAGATACAACAACAACGCTAAATAGAGTGGACTTATCTTTACCAGTAGGAATTTTAAAACAATATAAATTTAAGGTATAAAAACTTTTTTAAAAACAAGCTTTTATTTAAACGCGCTAAAAAGAATAAAATAAATTTTTCTTTAAATTTTTTTACTATCAACTTATAACGTCATTACACAATTTATATGATATAAAAGCTTGTCGCAAGATTAAAGCACTCTTATTTACTTAGTTTGAAAATTTTAAGGAATTGAAATCAATCAGATCAAGTTATTTAACTTACTTGTTTATCTGCAGAGGTAAATCTCGCGACAAGCTTTTATATCATATAAATTGTGTAATGACGTTATAAGTTGATAGTAAAAAAATTTTAAAGAAAAATTTATTTTATTCTTTTTAGCGCGTTTAAATAAAAGCTTGTTTTAAAAAAAGTTTTTTTACCTTAAATTTATTTTTTACTTTTTAGTTATCACTGGACAGGTTTCTTAGTCTGTTCATCTCATTCAACGCATCCTTTTTGCTAGGTGTTAGCCGGTTATTTTCGAACAGTCGAGCTAAATGAATTCTCGCAAAAAGGGTACTAGACGAAAACACAATTTTTTCTTAAATCCGTAAATTTTAAGCAATTCTTTCAATCTTCGTACGGATCTTGGGTAATATTATCCTACACACGAAAAAAAGTTTTATGAGATTTTCTTCATAAATGGAAAAGTTATTAAATATTAAAATGTTGAATATTTTTGAAAAATCGTAAAAATTTTTTTTCGATATTTTATTTTTTAAATGACTGATTCTAAGAGAGCAAATCATGAGCCGTTTTATTACGGAATGTCGATTCATTTAAACAAAAAAAAAATTCATGCGCGTCGATTTAAAACATTATTTTCATAAAAACGCATCGATTTTGACTTATTTAAAAAAAAAATCGTAAGAAATACAAATATTATTATTTTGTAAAAAACATTATACCGTATCGCGATGAAATAAATTATCTTTCCGATTCTATAATTATTTTTTGTCTGAGCTTCATAGATTAACCTCTTAAGCGGTCAATTTTTTTGACCAAAATTTTCCCAAAAATGCCCATTTTTTAACTGCATGTAACTAAGCATAATAATTAACAGAACGCGCGAAAATGGAAGATTTTTATTTTAATCTCCGGTTTAAAATTTTACTCACCTTTTTTTATTTTATAATTTTTGAACACAAAACCCTTAAATGTTTGCTTTTAATAAGTACATTCTGTGTACTATGAAGAATATTTCACATATATCTTAAAATATATTTTCTTCCACTTACCAAAAAATTCCCTGTTCATACCTCTTTTTCATACGATTTATGTGTGTGTGTGCATATTTATATGCACACACAATATGAAGAATAGTGTAACACTAAGTCTTATATTCCAATGGGGATAGAGATAATTTCGACTTCTTTGGATTATCTATCCATTTTCCATTTTCTTAGGCAACACATTGTACATTGCCTTGTAAATCCCTGTTCTTTATGCAATATTTTCAAGAAAATATTTTCTTGCCTTCAGTGAAAAATTCTCACCTTCACCACTATCAAAATTCTGAATGGAGTAGTTCAGTATCATGGACAAACTCTCTCTCTGCATCTCCTAAAGACACACTATACTAATAACCTTATTATAGGAATAAAAATGTCTGTGCAAATAAAATATTGAAAGAAAAAATTTCGATGGGTGTACAGCGCACGGGCAAACCAGTTGTGGCTAACTTTCAGTAGCCCGTAAGGTGTACGGGCAAACTAGCTAAGGGTTAAAGTTAGAATTTCTATAATACTCTATCTCAGTTTAACTTGGCAGCGTTGAGAAAGGTATATATACAATGTACCAATCTACTTGAAAAATATCTCTACTTTTTTTGTTTTGAATTTAAATCCAAGAAAATAGATAGAAATTTGTAAAAAAAATGCATATGTTGTAGAAATTAGATTATTTTTACGTTGTAGAAATGTAATTATTTTTTAGTCAAAGTTAATTAATACAGTCAACAGCGCAATGTTATGAAATTCCAGTTTGGCTAAAAACCGATTTTCGACGCCAACTTTTGTCATTGTTGTAACAATAAAATTATTACAACAATGCAGATATATCCAAGTTGGCGCCCAAAACTAGTTTAAAGTTTTTAATTAATATCTTTTTAATTAATTGCAATATCGGAATATAAATGGTGAAAACATGCATTGTCATCTAAACTAAACGTGTATACAAAATTTCAGCTCCATGGGAGGAAGATATCAGCTTCAAAATTGAGTTGCAAGATTCCACCCGAACAAATTACATACATACATACATACATACATACATACATACATACATACATACATACATACACACATACATACATACATACATTGTAAGTTAAATAAAAGCTTTTAATAAAAGATTTTAGGTAACACAAATAAAAAAAATAAAAATTAAGGTAAAGCAGAATTTAGAGCACATAATTAGTAGCAGAACTGTTATAACTTAGAAAAAGAATTAGTGTAAATAAAAATATGTATAACATATATAAATTTTTCAGTAAGAAATTAATAGTTTTTTACAGAGGTATATGATTTCAAATTCAGAGAACTGTTATCACTCTAGATAAGGAACATAAGTTTCAGCAAATAAGCACAATATCTATGATTTACCGATAATAATATAAGTTTAATGTAGTTCTTAAATACGGAGTATGCATAGAAATATAATTTAAGTTCGGAGCAATCTGTTCTAAAAAAAGTATTATCTCCATATATAATTCATGTAAACGTTTATAATCTTATGAGATAAATTTAGGAAAAATGTTATAGTTTCTGTACTATCCATGGACACATGCTAAAAGCCATATTGGAAGTACAAATCTTAAAATATTTAATATTAATAGTTACTGTCCTGTTAATTAGATATATTTATTGTGGGCAACGTCAATAAAATAAACAAAAGCGAATGTAGGTAGCAGACGATTTGTTTCATATTTCCAATCTTGTTTTCCAATAATTATTAAAAAAATTACCTAACGATATAACGAGTAATTACTAATAGTTTAACTACACTTAAACTTAAACTACGATCTAAGCTGCAAGTTATGAAAAAGAAAGGAAGTAAGAAGTATTAGAAGTATGTATTTCTTTGGCAGAAAATTTCACAAATAAAAATGGTTAAATATTTTCACAAGTAAATCAAAACATCTTTTGAAACTTTAATTAAGATGATATGAATTTTGAAATTAAAATTACTTCCAAGTACTTATACTTCGTACTAAAAACCTTAAATATATAAACTCTTCTACAAAGAAAAAAATTAATCCTTGCTTCATAAAAGAAATAAAATATTGATTATACATGTTATGTCCTGTTATTATATGTTATAAAATAAACACGCTGAAAAGTATGCAAGATATTGCAAGACTTACATAACAAACAAATGTCTTCAGGAAAATTTTTACCACGTTCAAGGTATAATTATATCCGTATATACTGGGTTGTAGAACAACAGCAAAACTTTAAAAAAAATATCAATACATACATTTAATTCAAATGTATCTTTACAAAATAAAGTAATTTAATTATAGTACGCTATAAAATAATATCAGGACTTCTAAAAAATGGTATAGTTAGATAATATATCACCCATCAGTTTCAGAAATATGAGCTAACTCAGAAAAATCGATTTTTTACAGTTTCCAAAAAAATAAGGAATAAATGAGCACATCATTGCAAAACAATATACAGTCGACTCTCGATAATTCGAAGTTGAAAGGAACAATGAGAAACTAATAATTATCAAAAGGGTCTTAAGAAATTCCCAAAATACATTAAGAGAAATTCTTTTCTAACACATTTAAATATGAAAACATGTAATAAAACAACAATGTACGCATGTATAAATTATTTAATTTTTTTAAAAAAAGTACATATTATACAGCATAAATATTTAACAGAAGTTACAAATCTTGTATTAGAATAATACATTCATACACAAACCTACGCATCTCTTTCTCATCTTTTCTGAACACATGTGTAACAAGGCCACGTGTTAAACGAACTATATGGATAACTGAAAACTAGCTTGGTTGCTCTATTGTCCACTTAGAGGAATAAATAGAATAAAAGTGTGATTTTTTACCTGAGGAACCGGAAAAGACTACTATGAGGCAACAGACAGAAGATCATCAAAGAAGCTACTTTACAGGAACACAAGCAGAGACCACACAACGTGAAAATTTTAGGCCCAGCCTATTTACTACAGGATTGAACATGATAGTGAGATTTGAATTGCCGAGAGTTTTATAGGGAACTTAGAATTATAGCGTGTTGTGTAGTCTGGGAAGCCTCAGATTTTACTTCGAAATATTGATTGAATAAAATGTATTGTTTTAATTCGAAATATCAAGAGTTTTTCTTGGGACTGAGCCTATACTTTGAATTATCGAGAGGTTCGTATTATCGAAGATTTGAATTATCGAGAGTCAACTGTGTAATAATTTATTTGTATAGATACAACAATTCCTAAATACAATATATCACATTCGGGAAATTCTTACAGTGTGGCTGATCACAACATTTCACTGAAAATGAGAAATAGCTTTGAAAAGGGAAAAAAAGGCTTGAATGATAAAATCAAAAAGGGGAGAGGCAAAATATAAAAAAAAGATTGAACGCGTCAGAAGAAAAAATTATCTACTTACTGATCATAAAGCTTTCGATTATCTCATGAGTGAATATAAATTTAATGAACTACTAGCTTTTACACGCGGCTCCGCTCGCGTTCATGTATTTAAATAACTATCAAAGTCGTAATCATTATCATTAGAAAGTAAATAATATAATATGGAAATTTTTTTATTGCTTGACAGGAACCAATAAAATTTAAAATTCTAAAATTGAGCTTAGTTTAAAAAAACTGAAAACGTAATTTATTATAATAATTATCAACAAATATTCAATAACATAAACTATTAATATTTTTAAAAATCGAAAGTGTCTACGTTTAATACATAATTCCTCTTTAAAAGAACTCAAAACAGAATATTATTCTAAGATGTTATTGTATACCATATTATATGTTTTTCCGTCAGTTGCAAATAGGTGAAGATTTGGGCATTTGACACACCGATCAGGCTACATATAGTTGGCCATGGGGAAAACATTGCTTTTCCAAATGTACCAATGCGACTTAAAATGTTATCTTTGTTAATAGCAGCAGTAAAACTGGAAATTGAACTTGTTTGAATTGAAACGGTAGGTCATTGGGGATACTTGGAATTCGAGGTAGATAACACTATCCCTTTTCATGACATTGTCACCAAGTATATTCGCATCAGTTTTGTGATCCAAAACCCCGTGCCTTTACATAGTCGAGGTCCATCGAGATTTTGCATAACTGGTACATTTAGTTTCAATTGAAGTTTATGGGAGGGAACACCAGAAAGTTTAAGTGAATTTAAGAACTCCGTGGGATATGAAGTACTTTGTTCTTTATACATGATTGATAATTCATTGATAAATATTTCTTCAGTTCCCCCCTCCCTCGCACGTCGTTTAAATTTTAAATATTGATTTTATGGACTATATGATTGTTAGGCGCCAATATTGATCTTGTGCGCATCCACTGATCCCAATTTAAATTTTGTTGCAAGCCCGGACAAATTTGAGCAATAATATTTACATCATTTTCTTCTACATTACAAAATTCTCTGGAAGTAAAATATAACCTCCAGCATTTGCGTCTAAACATTAATAACCGGTTTTCAATTGTGTCTCTGCATAATGTTCCGAATCTACGTCATTATGAAGATGTACTCTCATATTCGTTTGTAGACTGAATTTTTCAACTTTTGCCCGTAAGCTTGATGATTTAATAGAGACTGATTTCATCTGCCGGTAGACCCTCTCTGGATTACAGGGAGAGTTTTTCAAAATTCAATAGCCAATATATAATAAAGCTACCACATTCCTCTATAATATCTGTACTATCTCGTAAATCCTGAAGAGTCCAATTTAATGCTTCTATAGCTTTCTTGTGAGACGTCGTACATTTATTCCATACTAAAAGCTTACATTCTGGAAGTATCCAGCCTTAAGAGCAATTTCTCTGAAATTTCAATGAGTGAATCTTCAAATGCAAGGTTGAAGCGATAATTTTAAAACGGAATGTGCAGTACGATCGTTGGTCAGTAAAATCGAGGCAGTACCAGAAGAAGCCATAACAACTGCTATCTTCTAGGTTTTTCTGATGGTCTTTAATAATAAGTTGAGCAAAAACGTTTTTTCCTGTTCATCCAGGGGCTTCGAGAAAAAAGAGTGCACCACTGCCGGATTTTATTTTGCTTAACACTTGTTGGAAAACTTGACTTTGTTTTGAGTTAATCGAGGGATAATTTCTGTTACTTAATATTGCAATGCTATAAAATCGTATTTTAAGTCTCAAGCAATTTCATTATCGAAGCCATTTCCGTCGACACATCTAGGACTAATCACTCCAAAATCATTAAGTTTCTCCCAAACATTCTGAAAACCTTTATTGCGTTTCGTTGTAGATGTGTTCATTGTAAGGGATTTTTGGTTGTATTTCGTCGCAAAATATCTTCCGCCATGTAGTCTTTGTACTTATTCCAAAAGGTTTGAGGATTAGAAAAACCGAAGATGAAATAAGTATTGAGAAAAGCTCTCTAATTTTATTCGGATAGTGACTTTGCATGGATGCCTTCATAGTATATCTTCAAAGTAATACCTCCATGTAAAATATCTAAGCTCAGTATAAGTGAAAAATTTTGTGCAAAATATGAATATTGAATAATTAGGTTTAAAAAATTCAAATTAATAAATACTTTCAAAACTAATCAAACTAATCAACCTACTTAAGTAATCAAAATATTTTATGAAACTGTCAATTAATATTACAATAGAATTTTCAATATCACGCGCGCAATTCGCTAAAACTTTATTTCGTTTCCCTCTTTAAAAAGTTGGGAGAAAATTTGCATTAAAATATCTGGGATTGTCAGAATAAATAACTTCTTAGCCAACTTGGCGATATTTCTCAAAGTTTGAGTTTGACATTTAACAAACGTAACGTAGTAAACGTTAGACGTTTAATAAAAAAAAAACCCATTTAAAAAATTGCTTTTTGTAAAGATGCTAAATTACACTATGTTTCAGTTATTTGTTACAAATGTGAGAATTTTTTTTAAAAAAATTTCCGTTATTGACCAAATGCATAATTTTGCGCCAACTTGGTGGGGAGTAAACAACGTCAAAGTTTTACCCGCATAGTTCCCGTTCCCGTAAAAATATGGAAATAAAATATATCTTAAGTTACTCGCTGATAATGTAACTTTCCATTGTTGAAATAATTTTTAAAATCCGACCAGAAGTTCCTGAGATTAGCCGGAACAAACAGACAGACAGACAAAAATTTTAAAATTTTATTTTTTGATATATAAGTACCGTTTATACTTTTAAATGCATTTAGTAACAAGCTGTTAATTTGAAATTACAAACAGACACTTCACTTTTATTAATTTGTATAGATTTACGAACTCAGATTCTGATATAAACTTTGAAGAATTATGACGTTTTTAATAAAATTACAATCTAAGCAATTAAATGTTAAAATATTAAATCGCCAATGCATGTCTTATAAAAACGCAAGAGTGAGTCATTTCATTTAAAGGAAAAATATACTATTTATTTATCTTTTTTTCGAGATTTACGGCTCCTGTATAAGCCAGCTCTCGTACTTAAGCGTTAGTAAAGTTTCAAAAGTTAACGTTTTGCATATATTAAGGGCTTGTTACTAGCACTTCATTAAATAGTTGCAAATTTTAAATAAATTCATCAGACTTTCATCATCTACTGGATCTTTATTACACGTGCTTCCTCTAGGCAGTTAGTACAGCGAGTGAGGGTGGTTCTCCTCTCACACCACTTTCTTAAACAAAATACAGTTTTGATTACAGTTAACAAGATATATTATTAACGCAGATAAAAAGTAAAAATACAAAAGCTGAAATATAAATTATGAGAATCATTTTAAAAATTAACAATGATTAAATTCATCTAAATAAGTTTAACATTTATCATTTATTCTAATAGAATTAATTTAGTTTTGCTAGAACCATACCAATCATCATTCAACTGATTTCTGAAAATAGCTTGACAAGTGCAGCCTTCTAGTGGCGAACTATTGAATTATTCTCATCCTAACACATACGGTGATTATGTTTTCTCACACGTACAAAAAATAATACATTTTAACTTATTTTAAGTTACAATAAATTGAATAATCTCTTTTATATTTCAGATATTTATATTTTTAAATTTCAACGGAAATATTTATTAAATATTTAAATATTATTTGTATTATGCGTTTATTTATGTATTTTGTAAATGTTTTTAAAAAAATGTATTTGTTTGAATTTTTCAGTTAAACGCACAATGCAGGAAACCGATAAATTCACATCTATTATTGCGAAAAATGTAATAAACTAAGTTTTATAAGTAAAATGAATTTTTTTAAAAAAAAATTATAACTCCCCTCCCCACTCTGCTACACATAAACAGAAAATATGTTTCATGTTTACTCTTTGACATATCTAACGTTTATTCAAACTTGTTTTTTTTTTAAATTTCAATTTCAAATTTTCGGAGCATTCGACTAAATTTTTTTTACATTCAATACGTAGTTCGAGGACAAAGCCAACGTGTTTGGAATCATTGTTTTTATCGGTATTACTGCAAATGTCGATAAAGCGAATGCGATGACACGTTCCATATGTGATCGATTTTCATCGGCTCCTGACTTGAATTCCAGAGTTTGATTTGAATCTCAGCAGAATAGTTGAGATTGAAAATTCTATATTATAATCAACTGAACTCAAATATTTTTCGAAAATTGTCGATATGACACGTATTAAAACTAAAGCAATAAATGACAAAAATGAAATTTAAAAAATTCATGTTCTTTGAAAATATTTCAAATACTCGTACAGAAAAAGTGTTGAATATTTTTTAAACGAATCTTGTATATTTGTTAACAGTGTAGACATTTTGGTTCCTATTTTAAAAGGATTAAATTATACTGGATTAAGAATAAAGCAAACATATTAAACAAAATGTTTTAATTCATTTTAATATTAAAATTACTGATCAATTAATATTTATGCATTAGCTTTACTTATTTAAAGTAAGTTATTTAAATAAACATCAAAACATTATAAGGTCAAAACAATTTTACAGCAACGTAAATGCATTGGACTTTATATTTGTGGAGGTAAATTTATTAATAATCAATAAATATATAAAGAATATAAAGTGATATATAGTTCAAAATTTGTTATTTGCAATGTACATCAATTTTAATTTATTATATATACATTCAAAGAAAAATACAATTTAATAATTAAAAAAATATTTAATAAAATATTTTAACTTTAGATTATTTTTTTCAGGTAGAATTATATTAACGTATTAACCATAAACTTGATCATTTGAAACCTTTTTATAAAATAGTTGCTTATACTTTTGTTAATTGAAATTTTGATCACTATATTGAGGATAAATTGCCTTTCAACTAACCAAATATAATGACAAAGAAACCATTCCGAGTGGAAAATGCGCTTAAGTTTTATTATTTTTTGTCATTTTGTTCATATTTATCGTGGCATTTTTCATAATGGCATTGTTCTAAATGTGTGGTTTTACAAATGTAAGCGTATAAAAAAGTTTAATATATATAATTCAAAACACTTATTGTTCGCACAAAAAAGAACCAAAAACATATTTCGTAGTAATCTCAATGCTTTTAAATTTGTTTTAGTATAACCTTTCTTCCTTTAAAGATCAAACCTTAATAAATAAGGATTATACTTTTTCATTTTGGTTTTAACATAAACATAGTTTTTAAAGTTAGATTTCTGTGAAATTGGAATTTAATATTGTGACTGATTATACAAACTCTAAGGCTTTTGACGAACTATTTGAAAATTAGTTTTTGATATGAGAAATTTTAAATTTTCTGTGCAAAGAAAGACATTCCTTGCCATTTCAAAACGTTATTTTGCCTTCAGGTGTCAATAATTAACATTGTAACAATTATTTTTTTCCCCCAGAAAATGAGTTTATTTATTTTTTTTATATTTGATTTTATAATAATGAGTATTGACATTAGAGGATTAAGGTAAAAAATGGCTTAATGTAGTAGGATCATAAGAAGGGATTTTTAGGTCAGAATATGTTATTATACAAATGGTTTCCCAATTAAGGTATCCGACTAGGTTAAAAAAAGTGTTTTTTGACAAAAAGTCGAATTTTTTTTATGATTGTAAAACAAAGCCCAACCTTTAAGATTCCAAAACAGTCTTTATTTTAATTTTACGTAAATTAGAACTCTAGATATAGCCATTTTAATAAGTCATAGTAGTTTGAACACGAAAACCGGAAGTAATGTCATCTGGACCGGAAGTGAGCGACATATGAAGTGTTTAATTATTATTTCCCTAAAATGGAATTTCATAAACCAAAATTTTAATTATCTGTTTACTAACCACAGTTTGCTAATAATTATTTCAAACAATTTTGTTGCAAACAATTGGCAACGCTATTTTAAGACTATCACTATTCGTGTTTGTTTACATTCGACGTTAGATTTACTACGCCTATCTTAATTCTGTTATTTCTATATTTTGCTTTATTTTTAGAACTTAAATTATTTTAATTTAATCTTAAATTTATTTTACCTGAAATCATGGGTAAATGTCGGTCACATCGTCCCGTAAAAGAAAGTTTCATGGAAACCAAAATACATACAATGAAATTGCTCCATGCAAGGAAGAAGAAATTATGACCGCCAGTTCACTGAAGCTGCAGCATTGTTTCAGGTAAATGATGATGAAAGTAATACAGAACATTTAACTGGAAACAGGTTGATTGATCTGGAAATTGTTAATTGGTATTTTTTCCTTATTGTGTTGCCCAAATAAAAGTGTAGGAAGGAGCCTTTATCTTGTGGAAGATTCAAGGTTTGGATTATCTTCAAACTTTTCTTTGCACTGTAAAAATTGCAGTTTCATATCGGCATTTTGTACTTCTAAAAAGTTAGACAAAATGAATGAACTCAATACTCGTTTTGTTTATGGCTTAAGATTGATTGGTAGAGGTGTCTCAGCAGGAAGAAAACTTTGTGCTGTTTTGAATCTACCTCCCTTTCTCTCAAAGCTCTTGCATTCCGCCAACAAGAAAAAAAAACTCCTCAGTGCTGCTACTTCCATTGGAGAAAAAATAATGAATGACGCAGCAAAAGGTATTAGGCAATTAAAAAAAATCTATACATGATACTGTAAATTGTGGTGTTTCGGTGGATGGTACCTGGCAGCGTCGTGATTTTTCTTCGCTAAATGGTTGTGTTAGTGCAATATCTGTCGATACTGGGAAACTTGTTGACTTTGAAACTTTATCTCAGTTTTGTAGAAAATGCAATTCAAAGACGGAGCAACAAAATGTGAAATTGCGGTGTAATCATCATAAAGGATGTTCATCCAGTATGGAACCGGTTGGGCTTATCGCATTTTTGAGAGGTCGAAGATCATAGAATGTTACGATACACTGACTATTATGGGGATGGAGATTCCAAAGCTTTTGATGCCGTAAAGAACATTTACGGGAAAAATTCTGTTACGAAGCTAGAATGTATTGGGCATATTCAAAAAACAGTTGGAACAAGGCTTCGAAAATTGAAAAGCAGAAATAAGGACTCGGGGGGAAGGAAAATTGACTGATGGTTTAATTAATAAGCTACAGAATTACTATGGAATTGCTATTCGAAGCAATATTGGGAACTTGGACAAATGCAGTCTGCTGTTATTGCTGCCTTCTTTCATTGTTGCTCATCAAAACATCAGCCAAACATGGACAGTGCCCTGTCGGAGCTGAAGTTGGTGTAAATTTCAACGGACTAAAGCTTCTAATATTGTGTATCAGGATAAATCCTTGGACTGCCATAAAATATTGTTAACACGATAAAGCCAGTTTATATGGATTTGTGTGACAGAAATGTTTTAAAGAAATGTTTACACGGCAAAACTCAAAATCCGAACGAAAGTTTTAATGCAATTTTGTGGCAGATATTACCAAAGAAGTTTTTCGCTGAGCATCAAACATTGCGTTTAGGAGTTTATATTTCTGTTGTGCAGTTTAATAATGGCTTCCAGGGATTAATTTCCATATTAAATGAAATGGGTATTGTTTCGGGCTATTATACTGTACGGGACAAAAAACCTTCGTAATGAGCGCATTGCAGATTCAAAACGTCACTCACTGCCAACAGCAAAACCCTTCAGAAGAAAACTTAGGGCCATTCGAAAAAAAGAAATATAAAAATTGAGGAAGAAGAAGAATAACAATGTAAAACTGGAGAATTTTAAGTTGTTTTTTTAATATTTACTTTATGTAACTTATAAGTATATTTTTAAATGTGTTTTTTGAAGAATGAAATTTTCTCGATAATTTTTGCACGAAAACTGGGATATCTCCAAAACAATTATATAAAATTCAATGAAATTTGCAACATTTATGTTATAAGCCCTTGAGAGTGTAGCAAACCACAGGTTTTAAGATACTTACATTTAATCA